>NC_051167.1:114333317-114518317 GCF_013339725.1 Rhipicephalus microplus | reverse complement strand
TAGAGAATTTCGAAAGCTACTTGTATACTGAGAGAGAGAGAGAGAGAAAGAGAGAGAGAGATATTCGAACTGGAATGCACGGGGTTAGCGACATGAAGGCGATGTTTTCGCCTAGAATTTGTATGATTCATCACTCTCTCGAACTTCCTAACTTGTGCCCATGCTAGTTTTAAACTCCGAATTTGTTTTCACATCGTCGCAAATAACGCCTGTTTGCAGTGGTTACATTAAAGTGCATTCTAAACCCGTGATAAAGTGTTTAATCCTTCCGGGACAGAATATGTAAACACCCCAGGAATGTTTTCAGAAGGCTAAAAGGTCACAAACCGCAGGCAGACCATATCGCATTTGCGGCGAGATTGCGTGCGACGTACGACTGCGTAAGTGATGAGTGGTATACGCAAGAGAAACGTGAAATGCGCGGGTCGGGGCACTCAGATAAAGACTTGTTGAACTCCAGAAAGTCTTCGCACGTTTGAGAAAAAAAATATACTGAGCAGCGAATCTCCGCGTCCCCCTTCTCTTGCAACTATACTTCCTGTTCATTGGTTAACTTCTATATGTTATCCCGTTCACGTTGATTATGTTCCCAGCAAAGACTGGAATAAGTTCAGTTTTTTTTTTTTAAAGAGGGCGGGATATAATGTGGCGAGGAAAGGCGGTCGTCTACGCTCGTTGTAGAGAGTACGGATCAGTCACGCAAATATGGTAGTCGCGACAGTCACCCAGTCCTCTTTAAAAAAGGGTATCGCGAAGCAGATTCGTCTGCAGACGACTGTGCTGATCTTACTGGTAGCGGCGATTCTGAAGACGATCTCAGATCCGCAGAGCTTATCTTAAACATGTGTGGATTGGAAGTCCGGCTGGCAGTCAGCGTCTTTTGTCCCCACGGTAGCCAAGACTCTCCTATGAGGTCTCCATCAATGTCATCTGTAGTCGCCTTGTCTGCAGATGGCCCGTTAACGTATATGCATTCCGCTGTGGTTATAGAAATAATTCTCTATTAAGCCGAATGCCATGTATGGCTGAACGGCTGCAGAAGCCCGAGGTTAAATAAATGCACATTAACGTGAACCAAGTCAATCAAGAGTGATTTATGAGCGTCTGGCAAAACTTCTACGCTTTGACCTGTGATCTCCTTAGCCCTGAACTAAAATTGATTGATTGATTGATATGTGGGGTTTAACGTCCCAAAACCACTGATGATTATCAGAGACGCCGTTGTGGAGGGCTCCGGAAATTTCGACCACCTGGGGTTCTTTAACGTGCACCCAAATGTGAGCACACGGGCCTACAACATTTCCGCCTCCATCGGAAATGCAGCCGCCGCAACCGGGAATCGAACCCGCGCCCTGCGGGTCAGCAGCCGAGTACCTTAGCCACTAGACCACCGCGGCGGGGCGCTGAACTAAAATTAACAGCACCAACACAGAACACGCCACACAGAGGAAAGAAACGGCACGTGTTGTGCTTCTTTTCTCTCTGGGGCGTGTTCTGTGTTGGCGCTGCTAATTTTGACTCAGGAACGTGTACCAACTAAGCCAAAATCAACTTTTTAAATCTCTTTTGTGTTAACGGAGGACCAGCTTTCTTTTATTATCTGGAATATTACAAATGGTTCCAGCCTGCCAGGTTGTACGTATAGTGTCTCACTCACCGGCGTAGCTGTCCGGTATGACGAGTGGTGGTCCCGTGGTGCTGAGGCCCGAGCTGCGCGCGTCGGGCGCCAGGGAGCGCGCGTGCACCTTGCGACATCTGTAGGCGCCGTACAGCACCAGCGGTTGGCTCAGGTCCAGGCTGGAGGGCGAGTGGACGCGCTCCGCGATGCGCACCACCTGCGGCAGCGGCACCCGGCGCACAAACTCCCGCGGAGGCAGACCCGGCTGCCAGCTGCCGCCGCTACGCGGCGAGCCGTCCGTGTTCTTCGAGCTCAGAGACATGGCGGCGCCGCCGGCGACCGTAGCGACAACGGCGGGTCGACGGCGGTGGTGGGTAAGGTTGTGGCTGCACTGGAGAGGAGGCGAGGACCGACGGGACGCAACAGCCTGCGAATGTGGGCAAGGAAGGAGTACAGTTAGGTAAATTAAGACATAGAAAAACTAAATAAATTGGACAGGCGGCCACTATCATTAACGTTACACTTTTAGCCGGGTCCCGCTTAATGTGCTAAATATAGCCAGGAAGTCGGACGTCTTTCGTCTGGGGTTTCCTGGATATAGCCAGCATTTAACCAGGGCCCGATTAAAAAGTGTATAGTAGCACGGTAAGCAGGAACAGCGTAGATTCCAAGGTTGGGCCACATTGTCCATTCCGCAAAGTATACGCGCGTATTACACTTAAAGTCTTTGGTGCCGCGGGGCATTATGGTACTAAAGTAGTGGACTTGCGTCATTCGCCAGTATGACTGCATCACTGGCGTAGCACGAAGAAAGGGGTCCTTCATATAGCCCCCCCCCCTTTCCTAGAGCTTGAGAATTTTCAAGTTTGCATGCGTATATACAAACAAAAGCGTGCAATCACACAATCTGGAACGTAACATAACATACATGCGTATATATACACACACACATGAACATACTTCCCTACATGCTTCGCGGTTGAAGCAAACATCAACACACCATGAACATACAGTAGTCATCAAGCTTAACACGAGCGCTTCAATGCGCGATCTGGACCACTTCGGCTGATGCCAGCCGCAAAGTGCTGTTGCCGAGATAATATACCTTGCTGTGCTTGGGTAGTATGTCGGCATTCATGGGTAACATCTCCGCAGCAGAACTTCCAAATCTACGCAGCGCTAGCGTCAATCAAACTGTTTCAGGACACGATGTGGAACTTTCGTGTTAAGCTTGCATGACGACTGTTGCACAAAAAACATACTTCACTACATGCTTCGCTCCTCCATAGTCTTTACTTAATGGACAGTTATAGTTTACCGTTGACGTGATAGCGTTGGTTAAGGGAATAGCATTACAATCCCCCAAATGCTATTTGTGGACAGCGATTTATATTTTAGTGGGATAGCGTTTACGTAGTTTACGTGCCTCTGTTTGAAGGTGGCGCCACCTATCAGAGGATGAATAACCTAAAGAAGAGTGAAATTTAAAAGAAAACAAGAATGTTTGCCTGTGTCACTGCACGAATCAATCTTACCAGTTTTCTTAGCAATAATACATGAAAATAAATATGAACCACGCACCAAACGCGAAAACACTTGTGTTGCCGATTTGTTTTCATCGATGTTCTAGTTAGGCCTAGAGACGTTCGAAATGGGAAGCTACATATCGAAAACTAGGCTAACTTATCTGTTATATTCGGTCATCGAAGCTAACTGAAGGGAAGCAAAGCCATTTTAAACAGTCGTTTGCTGCGCACAAAGTGAATCTCTCAACAGCGACGCCAAAATTACTTCGAGGCGGGCGTCCGAAACCGCCACCTTGTTTTATGTGCGCTACGTAAACCACGCTAACGTTCAATCTGAAAAAATAGCGTGCGTACGGTGAGCGGTATGTGCTTCACGTATGTTACATGCGCATGAGCACTTCGATCACGCTATGCCGGCAAGCCCGCAATCCCGCTAAGCCCGGTAAACTATAACTGGGGAGTTGTAGACTAACGTTTGCAGGTGTTGCGGGGGTTGCTTTAGTTGCGGGTGCCACATTAGTTTTAGAATAGCGTTTTCTCTCCCTAGGGAAACGTCTAGGGACTTTCGCCTGCAGCTGCAAACCCAAATGCACGGAAGCTACACGCAACGCTCCGCGGCCCTCGCGATCACCGCACGCTATTTCGGATTTTCTGCGGGCGGGCTGCGTTACGACGCATGCGCAGTGACAGCGACCGCGCCGCAAGGGCTCGCGGTACGCTATTCTAAAATAGAGTTACTGTATATGCTACCATTAGGTATATGCTACCTAAAGGTAGCGTATACAGTAACTCTTTTCTAAATAAGTACAGTAACTAATAAAATACAGTAACTCTTTTCTTGTGCCCTTCAGGTCTCGTTTGGATTGTTTCAAATTCTCTTTTTTTCTGCGTGTGGTGGAAATTTGGAACAAGCTTGATGGTGCATTGCGTAGACTGAACACTGTAGAGTTCGGGAAAAATTTTATGTGTTAGTCACATAAAATTTGTGCGCACTCTTGTTTGTTTCTGTGCTTTCGTTGATTTTTCTGTACCCGCTCCTGCACTTGTCCCAGGCATGAGACAGCAGTACTTGTAAATAAATAATAAATAATAAATAAATAAATAAATAAATAAATAAATAAATAAATAAATCTTTGTACTGTCAAATACTGCGCCCAACTTTCAACGTTGCTGCCTACGCTGGCTTTCTCCTCGAAAGCCTAGGCGAAAACAGGGTATATAAGGCGCGTCGTCGGTCCGATCATGAATCTGACGCCGGCACGCACGCTCCCGTGCCCGAAGCCGGTTTTTTCTGTCTCCGCCAGCGCGCATTATTGCGTGTGTGTGTGTGTCCGCGTACACAGCAGGTGCGTGCTCGTCATCTCCGCCGGCTGCGTCTATCGCGGTGGTGATCTCGGTTCTCCACCCTTGAACGCCCGCGCTGACTCACCGGACGCTGCGACGGAGCGCCGAAGCGAAAAACAATTTCTGCGAAGGTTTTGGAATGACTCGGTTGCAGCGGCCCGTGTACGCTTCAACCGACAGCCACCGAACCGCAATGCGAGCATCGTGTTAGCTTATCTGTTTGTCATGTTTCTATGAAAGCGCGCTATATCTGCATGCGTGCTCAGGTACCTACGCGCGTGTTTAACTTTATTACGAAGTACTGCCGGAGAGCAAGCAGAGGGCAGGATATAGGAGTCGCTGACGCGGACTGTTCTACGCGAGCTAACTCAAGACACGCGGACGCGGACACTGTAAGGTAAAAACCAAACACCGTGTGTGTTCGTGTCTGCAGTCTTAGTTTACTTCGGTATGACTGCAACCCAGCTGTATACCACGAGATTCCGTCATTTAGGTGTGTATAGGTGTAAGAGCATGAAGGTGTAGGAATTCTACTGCAAATCACGCTCATTTAGAACGTCTTTTTTTTAAATTAATACTGTTACGCTGAAGTGGCAACGTGTGAAGGGAGGAAGAGGAGAACGAAGTGGTATACTGTTTGGAAGCAGCTCGCGGTGTCAGGCGCGGCTATACCCTTCGCCATTCGTTCTTCAATAAACACGCCCCATCGTCCACCAAAACTGTTACGATGGGGCGCGTTTATTGAAGAACGAATGGCCAAGGGTAGCCGCGCCGACACCGCGAGCTGCTTCCAAACAGTATACCACTTCGTTCTCCTCTTCCTCCCTTCACACGTTGCAGCTTCGGCGTAACAATACAATACACAGCTATAGATTCGATCAGACGAGTCTGTCATAATCGTATCGTCTAACGTCATTTCCTTCTTTGGTAAAATAATTCTTCTAGTATTGAAGTTAGCGATCAGTCATCGAAGTGAGTTCACTAGCGAGTTTTGCGTTTGGAAATGTATGCTGAGCATGTAAATCACTTGTGTGTGTATATAACAACGTCCAAGATGTCTCTGTCGAGGTATATGCGCATGTGCTCTGGCTGACGCGCGAGTATACATGTAATCATACACGAGCGTAGGTAAGGTTTATGCACGGTAGATATGATGCTCTGCTGCCTACATGAAAGCCACGGGTGCGATCCCGACTTCCGCGGTCGCATTTCGATGGAGAGGAAAAGGTAGAAGTCTTCTTTTTCTTTTATTATACTGGCAATTTCAGTGCGCGTTAAACAACTCCATGTGGTCGAAACTTCCGGATCCCTCGACTACGGCGTCTCTCGTAAACATATCGCGGTGGTAAGAACGTAAAACCCCGCATTTTATTATTAAGCTTTACGGCATGTTTCTATTTCAAGTGCACGCTAAAATTTTCTAGCACAACATAGCCCTCTGTACTGCGTGTCTGTAGTTGTATACCATGGCTTCCGTGAAATCTGCTCGCTACGTTGGTATAGTTGGTATAGGCCCACCTGAGTATACTTAGATTTAGGTGTACGTTAAAGAACCCCCCATTTAGTCAAACTTTCCGGAGCCCTCAGCTACGGCACCCCACACATGATGACATCGTAGTCTTCGGACGTGAAACTCCGACTGTTATTATTCTGCGAATTCTGCGTGCGTGGCATCACGGCCACTCGTGTGGTATGTCGTGTTGTTCAGTGGTCTTCACTCGACCCGTCACCTCGGGGCTCTTGAACAACAGTGTAAAAGACAGGGTGAAGGAAGAGAAGATGTGGACGACTCTGTATACCAACGAATAAAAGACACAAACTGTGTAGTTGGTGTACTTTGCGCCGTTGATAAGGCACAATGGATTTCAACGAACTCGGCCCATCTGCGATCCTGCCTGAGGGACAGGAAGCTAACGGACTATACTTGAATAGGCGGTGCGAAACACTATGCAATACCAATCAGGAATAATTTACGGAAGAGTACAGAGTATGCGTGTGAAGAGTAGAGTATTATGTGTGGCACACATCCACGCTGGGGGGTTGGCCGGGAACAGGATAGTTTTTATAATAGAATCTTAAGAGGTTAAAATGTACTATCCTAAATTCCCATGCTCGTTGAAGTGTCATGTGTTGCAGCTCCCATGGAAACTCGCGCCAGAGTTCCCTCTAGTGGTTTTACAGGAAACTCTACACGTTTGTAGCTGCTATCTGAAGGGTTGTAAAGTAAATCAATGCATGATAACGGCTGTACGAATGGATGTCACATTGCATGCAGTATTTTATAAATTAATAAAGATAAACAAAACCCATCTTTCAATAAAATTAAGATGAAAGAGGAAGAGTTTATTAAGTTACGGAAGGGCTTAGGAGCCACCCCGTAGAGCTCTTAACATTGTCGTTTGTCAAGGGAAAGAACGTCAAGACGTTAAGAGAAAGCAGATGAGATCAAGAATGGCAATGTGGGCTTGTTGGTGATGCATTTGAAAGAAATTTATGTAGCGCGAAGCGAAAAAACGGACACAGGAAGGAATAGACTGAGAGGACAGATCGCTTTGTCCTCTCAGTCTATTCCTTCCTGTGTCCGTTTTTTCGCCTCGCGCTACATGAATTTCTTTCAAGAGATCAAGAAGTTTGCGTGAATGGTGTGGCCGCAGCAAGCACGGGATTTGGTTCATTGCTTAAACAAGGGAGATGCCTTTGTGTTTCAGCGGGCGTAGTCAAGCTGACAATGTGGCTGCTATACTGCCGATGATGACTATTTGCAGCCGTAGAGTTTCCTAAAGTTAACTAGAGAGGACTCTGGCACTGCGATTGTTCAGCCACCACGGGAATGACGGGTAGTACACGGATTTGCCTAGTCTTCGTGCTTGCGGGTTTCGAACACACTCATGGCTTTGTTTATTGCGGTGTTTTGGTTTCGCTTCGAACTTAAAAACAGACCGTTGCGAACTCTGCGGCCCGATTTGAATTGGTGAGCCAGAAGGTTTAATGTGGTGAAGCGTAACTGTTGGACATTTGCCGATTATTATCTCGTGACAAAGCAGCTCCAAGCCACGTGAGACCAAACGGAGCCGAAAGTAGGAAGATTAGACAAACCTAAGTACTACCCTTCATTCCCATCCACGCTGACGCTTCATGTGTAGCAGCTCCCATAGACACTAGCGCCAGAATTCCTTCTAGTGTACTAACAGGAAACTATGTTTGTAGCTGCTGTCTGAAGGGTAGTAAAGTATACATCAATGCATCAAGACGGCTGTACGGATAGATGTGGCATTGCATGACCTGATCGGCTTGACGTCATAACGTACAAAACTGAGAAGTAAATCGTCCGAATGCCCAAGATGGCGGCCCCATTATTTAAAGAAAGGAAATCATTCGTATGTAGTGCCCACAATGGCAGTCTCCAAGCCCGTGCATACTTTTGAGAACTGCGGCGCTCTTCATATTGAAGGTCACTATTAACTGCGTATGAACGGATGGATCGTGCAAAAAGAGAGAGAGGATGAAACCACACTCGTGACATACACGACCACACAGTAGTTGCACGCCTCGTACACCGCTATAGTTCCCGAATGTGAACGCGCCCATTTCCCACGATATATGCATACGCCCTGGTCCAGTAGCAAGAACCACGAGGAAATGACAACGCGAAGCCCGGACGCGGTGTGTGGTGATGCGGCTGTTTTTTTTTTTTAAAGAAAGACTCCCTCCCGCCGACAGAGCGTAGAAGAGCAGTCTTTTTGACTGACGCGCGAACAACAACTGCACCGTGCAGTCCACACACTAAAGTGTCCCGTTAGCATTTTTTTTTTTAGTGCGCCGCTGTCTTCTTATCGTCTCGCCCAGCCAATGACCCACTGCCTTCGTCTTTCTCGTCATCGCACCTCTCTGTCGTCTTCCGGGACTATTCGCTCGACCAAGCTTCAACGCGACAAAAGGGCTGACCGAGTATAAGAACACCCCGCATGGACGAAGGTGGCTTCCGTGAAGAGATACAGCTGCCTCCACTCTTTGACGAACATCACCGCCGCCGCTTCGGCCCGTCGGCGTGAAAAAGACACTGGTCGTGCCAGTGCAACACTACCTGGCCAATGGCCAGTGATGCCTCATAGGTGACCGATAGGCTTTTTCAGCTCGCCAGACCGGTGTTGCGTGCGACGCACGTCGGTGTCAATGCGGGCATGACGTGCTCTCCCTTGTTCAGTTGTGTTGTCCCCCGCTTCGTCGACGAAGCTGTGCCTACTTCTCGATAGCGGTAGCTGTCCTATTGTCGTTTTTGTGTGTAGTAAGGCGGAGCATTCTATGCGCAGGGAACTGGGTTTTTTAGAAGTAGTTTCTGGGTCAGCATGAAAAAATATTCCGAGCTAATAGTGGGGCCATCAGCGTGCACCCACAGTTCCTCTTCAGAGTGGGGAGCAGGGGGAACGCTCAGCGCTGGGCGCAACCCTGCCTTCTATATCAAAGTGTGGGGCAGACTTTGCGCGCCCCCTATCAGGTCACCGAGGAAGGGGCCTGCAACCCCCCCCCCCCCCCCTTCATGCACACGCTTATGATGGGGGCATCGTCTCCACTGAACTGAAGAAAGAGCGATGCAAGCAAAGCATCTTTACACTATGCAATCGCGAGGAGTGTTATCAATAATTACGTTGTTAGACTGACACCAAGACGCGCCACGGTGGTCTAGTGCTTATGGCGCTCGACAGCTGACCTGAAGGTCGCGGGATCGAATACCGGCCGCATTTTCGATGCAGGTGTAAAGACTTGATGCCCGCCTACTTAGATCCAGGTGCACGTTAAAGAACCACGGGTGGTCGAAATTTCTGGAGCTTTCTACTACGGCGCCTCTCATAATCATGTCGCGTTTTTGGGACGTTAACCCCCCTAAATTTAGACCTGACTGGATAGAGTAGCTGCACATCACACTTCATTACATCACGGCCAATCAAAGACCGTTTACCCCTGCTGCTCAGACTACTTCTCTGCTCACCTGAAAGATTTATTCGTCCAGACTTCGAAGGAATGGAACTGTATTCCCGCCTCTGCTTTACCCAACTCCAGCCTTATATTGTTCAAGGAATTAATTGAAACTATTACTGACTAGATAAGCCCACACATCTGACTAGATAAGCCCACACATCATGCCATACCTATGACGGCGATTGTTATAGCGGGAGCTTGGAGCGACGACAAAAGGACAAGTAGAAGTACTCAGTTGAAGTTAGCACTCCTCTTCCTGTTCTTTTATTGTCGTTCAGAGCTCGCGCTATATCAATCGTCACGACCTACCAAATAGCCCAAACTGCCACACCTTTGACGGGCCATTCGAGCTACCAACAAATTGGGGGGAGAAGGGATACAAGGCACCTGGAAGGTGAATGCCATTTGCCCCTTTTTCTTCTCAGTCGACTCAATCACGCCCCTTTCCGAGAAAGCGTCCTACACATCAAGTGGTTTCGCACCGAATACCTCCGGGATCGGAGGCATTGCAACCCTGACGCTTCTCACCTGGTTTGACGCTGCCTCTGTGATCGATCCACATTTGACCAAGGGATGATACCACGTGACCGGGTCACAAACTTTGGTGATGAGGGACGTCATGATGACGTCATGCAGTTACGTCATCACACGATGTTTGTTTTTTTTTCGCATCACTCTTGCTGACATAAATGCCGATGGTCCACTTTCACGTTTGATGAGGCATCTAGCTACATAGCCGTAATATTAGTACGATACTATAATTATACGTTTTTCGAACTATAAGTACCAATGTTCGTTAACATATCGATTTTTTTTACATTAGCGGCGTTTTGTTCCAACGAGTCACAATGACCTAAGCTGGCACCTATCTCAGGGGCCCAGCTTGTAGCATATTCACTCAACGTTGCACCAAACAGGTGTCCGATTCGGCTTTCATGGAACAGCAATAGCCACGTACGGGCGAATGCCACCGACAACAACACCCCAGTGTCCGTACAGCGGCAAACGGTCGAGGGTGACCAGCCGAGACGACCACGGTAGTTGCCGGGCTTTTCGAAACTCTCTTGAGCCAAGCGAAAGACCGTTCCGCTCAGACGGTTGTCACTACGCTATTGGAGATGCTCCCGGTGCTTCAATTTCTTAACACCCCACCCCCCTCTTGTTCCACACCTACCAGTTCTTATTTATAGCTTTTTTCTTTCTCTTGGTTGCTGTCCACTTTCAGTGCGCGCCTGAATATAGAGGCTTCTGTAGCAGCAGCAGTCACTTGTCACAGCTGATTACGGAGGAGAAAAAAAAAAAAAACCCCATGACGCGGAGAAATGCGTTTGCCTTGAATGCTGGCGGCGTCGACTTCTATCCGTATAGATCGAGCGAATAGATTGTCGAGGACAACTGCGGCTGTCACGGTTGAGAGGGCCTGATGTGGTGCACTCCCAAGAGTGCATAGCGAATGTGCGAGAAATGATCGGTTCCGTAAGTCGAAGTAACAATGCGCTTGGATATATATTGACTGTGGCCATAGGTGTGATAACCACAAGGGGCGCAAAGGGCGGGCAGGGGGGAGTAGGAAGACTTTACGCCCCCTAGTCACACAATTCAGTTTTGTGGCCACACAGGTCTTGACGACACTGGTGAAGGAGGAACCCCTAATATAATATTAAATGGGATTTTACCTCCCAAAATCACGAGGTAAATATGGGAGACGCGGGGGGTTCCGGAAATTTCCACCATGTGCTGTTATTTTATGTGCACTGACATCACACAGTATTCTGGCCTCCAGCATGTCGCCTCCATCAAAATGTGACCATGGCTGGGGTCGAACCCATGACTTCAACATGGCCTATTATACAAGACGCAAGACAGGGTAATAAGCTTAAATATATCACCCGAATAAACTTGAATGAATCCCCATGCTAATAAACATGTTGTTAGAAGCTCGTAATGATAAAAATGTAAAAGCGAAAGTGATCAGTTAACGTAGGTAGTAAATAGTCCTTAAGATGTTAGTTAGGGCCCAAGAAGGTTGGTAACAGATGCTGTTACTATTTGCTTGTGGTTACAATGTTTTTACTAAATGTCGTTGCAGCCAGCAAATTTAATCCTCCCGTGCCCCTTTCGTATATGGTATATTCACTCAAATAGACAACAGCACACTAAGACTCTCTGCCACTTCTTTCCTAGGAGATAAAACGACATAGAGGGCGCTGACGTCGGTCTTATATAAGCGCTATGCCAGTCCGTTCTTTCACCGTCCCGTGTCAAGCGCTGTTTGTTGTCGGCATCTGGATGACGTACCCAAACGGCCAAGTGACGTGCATTCATATAGCTGCTTTCAACAGCGAAAGTATTCCCATAGCTGAAGCTTTCATGCGCGGGATCCACGGTAACGTCATAAGCGGCAACGTATGACGTCAGGTGGACGCCATAAGCGCGTATGTGCCACAAACATCGCGTAGATCCCCAACACACACAACTTGCGCTGATAAGGAGGAAGACAGCGGTTAGTCCAGCAAAAGGCGCGTGTATTAGTGGTCACACTGCCATCACGTGATGCTTTGTGGTTTTAAAACGTGATGGCTATACTACGACCTCAAAGCTTAACGAAGATCGCTTACTGAAGAGCAGTGATACAAAATATCTGAAAGGCTTTCAAAACATAGAGATACAGTATAGTCGAACGAAGGGAAGGCTGCAGCTTCGCTGCGTTAGCGGTGTCCACTAACAAGAGCTGGTTGACTTTTTTTTATTCTTCAAAGGCACTCAAAAAATATCTGCAACGTGTAGAACAATAGTATTGACCATTTACTAAGCCTTACACATAGTTTGATGTTTCGTCTGTACTTGTTTATTTCATTATTTATGAACAAAGTGCAACAATGTGTTCATTATACATTTCTGTACGTTCTCTCAAGCATTTACGTCACTTTAAATCGCAATGAAATCTTCTTGCATTTTTGTTCGTTTTTTTGAAAAAAAATCAACGTTTTTTGATGTTCTGATTTATTTTTGTACAAATTCTATTCTGCTTGTATACTTTCTCCCGTTAGACCCCCAACTAGCCTATGGCTATGGGTCTAATCAGTGTTGTGCATTTCTTGAAATGTAGTCATAACAACCTCAATAAAATGAATGAATGAATGAAATATACGGCTCTGCCTCGGTATAGCGTCCAGAATTATTTGAAATGCTGAGGGGGTCAACTCTCCCCTTACCACTTCCCTGCGTACGGTGTAAGCTGCCTTAATTGCTGCCGCAGTGACAGGGTCCACTCAGGTCCACCTTTCAGCCGCTTCCTCCGATGCAACTTTTTGCGACGAAGTAGTAGTGCATCGCGCGTAAAAGCGGTACAGCGACGCCCTAATGATGCGGTCGTTTTCCACTCACATTCCCTCGGGCTGCGGTCTCGGTTCAGGGGCGCCCGCTACAGCCTCGCGGAGTATACGGCAATCGCTCCAGATATCGGGGTTGATGTGGCGGCGGTCACTACGCTCGCTGACTTCTGGTGCCTGCAAACAAAACAGGAAGAAAAAAAAGGAACATCAATCAATAGGATGGAAACGCCACGTCAGTTTCGTGAGTAATTGCTGCTCTTTCAAGGAAAGCAGTCACCTTCGAAGGACAGGTTAGCCCTAAAAATGCAGGCTTTGTACGGGTGCTTACGATAGTAGGTTTCAGCAAAAAAAAAAAAAAATAGGTACAGAAGAATCCAGTTTCTTAGTTTAGTTTATTTACTTCAAACAACTATGCCTCCATACATGTTTGAGGCATATAGAAGTAAAATTCACTATAGAAAGCAACTTGACGAAGCCCATGTTCTCCGAGAACATGGGCTTACAAGTACAATGTTTGTATATATGGCAGTGCAGGAGGACAGAAAACACTGAATACACTGACCAAACAACACTGAATTATGGTGTCAGCAGAAAAAGCAGCGATAAGCAACACATTGAGGTCACAAAGTTCAATACAACAACAATATGAGAAAGTTGATACGATCTTCGTGGTAAACAGGAAAACAGAAGCCTGTCACACGAGAAATCGTTTTTTTTCTTTATTCAAATGAATGTATGTACGTAAATTCACGTATACTCCGCCAGGAACTGAATACGAAGAGTTCGCCGAATGTCGACCCATTGTGCTCCACATAACAGATTATTTGGGCACCACTACCTGCAGGTAACACGACGTAGCGGAGTCGTTGGTCTTGTACAATAGTACATAAAGCGACGAGGAGCACGTGCGGCGTAGTATAGTGAGGCTGACCACGTAGAACCCGGAACTGCCTCAAGGTGTCGCCCCGCAGAGCAAAAAGCGGCTGCTCGCGCCCTCTACACAGACGTAACGGAGTCTGTACTTCTGGAGTCGTATTGTTACATCGAATGTGAAAACTCGATCCTCGTTAAGAGTACGGAAATACATTAACCCCATAGATTGCTAGCTGGCCCGGCAAAGAAAAGGAAAATAAAGCGCAATATCGCGAAAAACGAAGGAAAACAAAGCGCAGGAAGCTGGATCATGTCAACAAGATTCCGCTGTACTTGAAGGAAGAATTCCAGAAGAAAGCGCTTTTTTTGTGTGTGTGAATGGAAATAGTGCACCCATAACATTCTAACTAGAAAGTGGCAACGGAGCTCGAAGTTGTTGTCGTATATAGCAGCTATGTGTATACTTACTGGCTGGGACTCTTCATACGTTATTTGCAACGATTTTTGTTTGATATTTAGTACAAACAAGCTTTTGGAGAGTATGCAGCATTATCAACAACGAAACTTTTCGCGCCTACCGCACTTGCTTTGCTCAGTTCAATCACCTATAGTCCGGAGGCCCTGGTGCACGTTGTGCCTTGAGAATGCTTAAAATAGTATACTTCTGCTACACTCGATCAAACACAAAACCGAAGTAGATTGTATTTAGTGTGAGTTATATGTGAGACTCTCTGCAAAGCTACCTTCCTCAGTGAAACGTCTTTTTCTCTTCTATGAACGCGTTGCATACGTGACGACCAATTCCGTTCCGCTAATCAATAAATTTGATTTGATTGATATGTGGGGTTTAACGTCCCGAAACCACCATATGATTATGAGAGACGCCGTAGTGGAGGGCTCCGGGAATTTCGACCACCTGGGGTTCTTTAACGTGCACCCAAATCTGAGCTCGCGGGCCTACAACATTTCCACCTCCATCGGAAATGCAGCCGCCGCAGCTGGGATTCGAACCCGTGACCTGCGGGTCAGCAGCCGAGTACCTTAGCCACTAGACCACCGCGGCGGGGCGCTAATCAATAAATGTCCCTATAGATAGCACAATGGCGAGAAGTCCAAACACGCAAACACGAATTCTAAACGTCTATACCGCGTTATTACGCATAAAGTGACGCTCACACGTGTTACCTTGAGTCCACCCTCGTGACACATCACTTCCAGCAACAGCAGTACCTCCGCTCCGTGCACAGGTGAAAGCCATTCACACTTCCCAGCAGCTTTCACCAGCTCTCAAGACAACGAACGGGATGTCCTTCTGTACCACTCAATCACATAGTTCGCCACGCAGTGTTTAACGCCTAATGTTTCACACACAGTGTCGAACACACACATAGTGATTAACGAAAGAACGTCGCAGCGATTTCCCCCTGGCGTCGTATAAACACTACGGCAGGAGTTGCTGCTCTATCGAAGGTTAAGACGAAGGTCGCTTTCTGGAGGGCTTGGCTGTCGAGTAAGAGCACACTCGCCTCTTCCTCAAGGACGCACTTTCTCGCAACGCGCACACTATACGTATAATTGGGCAAATATACGCGGTCAGGTGCTGAGTTCTGGTCGGGCCGTACAGAGACCGCAAACGTTGGTCGAACGGGGCCAACGCGATCTACGCAAACACGGGCTGGGTGCCGGGCAAGAAGGAGCCGCTTCCGGGCAAACTCTCGTAGCTGCCATGCTGCCATGCCCTCTCGTAGCTGCCATGCTGTACGAAGAAAAGTGAATAAATATGGACCAACTCACTTGCTTCAATCTGAAGGTTACACGTATAGGAAATGACAAGTCATTCTTGACCGACACGCGCTTTTCTTTCGTGCTACTGAATCCCTACAGTGACTCACGGGATGTATGACGTCAATGAATTACGACCGCGAGTAGGTTACTCCGACTACGTGTGTGTGGCTCATTATTCGTGTTAATATGTTGATTATTAGCGATAAAGCCTTAGATGCCGCATCAAGCGTGAAAAACTGACCGTAAGCATCATACAAAGCGTCATTACGCAATGACGTCATACGTGACGTCGTTATGACATCATCTTGACATGACAAGTCGCGAAAACTTGTGACGTCATCGTCGCTTGGTCAAAGGAGGGTACGATCGCGGAGGCAGTGCGATGCCAGGTAAGGTGCACAGTAACATCTGGCGTATTATACGCATCGATACCACGATATGATTACGAAAGGCGCCCTGCATGGTGGAGGGCTCCAGAAATTTTGGACCATCTGGTGTTCTTAAACGTGCTTTGACATCGCACTCTACACGGGCCGCTAGACTTTGGCCTTCGTCGAAACGCGACTGTCCTGGCCGGGGTCGAACGCGCGACCTCTGTGGTCAGTGGCCGAGTCACTAGAGCACCGTCACGTGTCACCGTGGCCACCGTGACGGGTCACTTACGTAAAGCCAGGGACCCAGGACAGGCTATTGTGAGAAGAACGCCATCGTTTCGTTGGTCATTTTTCACCCATTGGGCTCAACCAAATGGGAGAGGGGTGGGGAAGTTGGGATTAAACGTCACCTTCTCCCCCCTCTTTCTGTGATGGTGAATCCTGCGTGCGCCTATGTTGGTTACTGAAATACGCGTATAACAACCTTCGGTTTATTGATGACCAGTCTTATTGCAACTGCGAAATCGAAGGCATCTAACGTTTACGAATGAGGCTAGCTGCAAACAAGAAAACATGCGTTGCGTTGCAGGAACAGCTATGCGATTGAATTCACCGACTGATTTCGTGCGTTTGCGTGGTCGCGCTTGAAACTTTAGCATCGCTACGCTTACGTCCGCAAAATTACGGCACATTCTTCTGTGTAAGTGCAGCAACCGGGACCACTGATTGGGCTATAAATTTCTTCTGATACCCCCCCCCCCCTTTTTTTAATACTCATTGCGAAGTGCCTTGTCGGCTAAATAAGAATGATTACTCCAGTGATTGCTCTTTTCTATCACTTTTTTCCTTCTCACCCCGGAAAAAAAAAGAAAGAACGCACGAATTGAGAAGAAAGAAGAGACAGGACCGAATCCTCCTGACTTCCTTGTTGATTGTTTACGAGCGGACCACGAAAACAACAAAAACGAAATTGGGAACCCTGAAGAGCGACCGAAAAATAGGCCCTATTATGCCATAGCTTCGGAGAACACGCTGAAAAGTCTAGGGCCGCTAATAAAACAGCAAGCGGTGAGAGGTACCAGGAAATATTAGAGCAGGATGAAAAACGGGGCTTTGGGGGGGGGGGGGGGGGGGGGGAAGGAGTGAAAGGTTGGAGTTGCACAATCTGGTGGACCTGTTAAATTAACGGGAGGGAGGGGGGCAAAGGGAGGGGGAGCTCTGCTAAGATCGAAACAGGACGAAAAAGCGTGGAAAGGATAGTTCCGAGGGCTTCCGTGGATGGAGAGGGGGGGAGGGCGTGACTGAAAACGTTGGGCAACATGGTGGGCCTGTTAAATCAATGGCATAAGGGGGGAGGCAAGAGGGGGGGGGGGCTCTTTTAGCCGCTCAATCCGTGCTTGGCCAAACAAGCCCCGACAGGACACCTTGTATGTACCTTGCGGAATGTCTTGATCAAGACGCTAGCAGAGACACGTACGCTAGAACAGATGGCAAGGAAAGGGGGGAGAAGGGAGGTTAAGTACTGCGGGGGGTGGGGGCCATAAGCTTTCGCGGACACGAGGAAGTATATACTTAGTTGCGTAACTTTGTTATATCGACGCTGCTTATACGCAAAGAGACACATACAAGATGGCCGAACTGTGGCATCCCGTACCTGGGCCTTAGTGTACCGTTCGTATAGACCACGTCGTCAGACCGACAGAGGCGTCGAAGGCCCGGAGTCTTTCTTTCTCACGAGAGGAGGGCGTTATTTATGGGAACACCCGCCCGCTCGAACTCCATGTTGGGAAATCGGGCTTCGTTCCGTGTGCTCGCCAGCGAACGCTAAAACCAAGCGTCCATGTTTGTTTGTATGTTTTCGCGTTGCGGCTACCTGCTAGTGTACTTGACGCTGCCCGTTGTTGCCAGCTCAGAGGACCGGGGTGAGCGACCGGGAGATTTTTATTGCGCGCCATATTTCTTCGAGCGAAATTGGGGCCCGCCATGTTCTGTACACGTCGTGAGCGTTGTCTCTCCACATCGTGCATGGTTCGACGCCTGCAGCATGGGTTTACGGAATAGCAACACTCCAGCGATCGTGCTGGGCAAAGGACTTAAGCCCTGAAACTCTCAGTCGGAGTGGCTATTCAATCCGCACTTGTGAGTGCTCCCTAAATTCAAGAAGCTCCTCTCAAGCGTGGCCAGCCCGTCCTGTCAATGTGTCTTGTGTTATTGAGCAAGCTGCAGGACTAAGGGTTTGCGGAAATTCTAACATCCGGAATGATTGACACACCCCGGTGAACTTGCGTGTGTCCCTAATTGCGGGTCATTTCTCACTGTCCCTTTACGTCGCTATTTCTTAAAGAACAGATGCAATGCCAGGAACCGTATGAGTATTACGCAGCACCCTACCCTCCCTCTCAGAGCGAACAGTCAAAATGCAACTTTCCCGCTTCATGAGACAACTTAATGAAACCAATCAACAACAAGAAAGCTAAGGAATGTATAATGGACATTATTTGTCGTGTTTTCACCGTATTTTAGTAATTATGGCATAAATAAAAAAAATTAAAGCGCACAAAGAGGCAGCAATGCCGCAATGGGGTCCTGAACTTACAGCGCTAAGATGACGTGTCCGATGCTCTACCAACCAAGCTACGGCAGCGATTACTCTACTATGTAATTTACCGGGTATTTCTGTGCAGGTAAACTTGGGAGTGTTTGCCAGCGCCGCTCGTAGCCACGATGACGAGTGGAAAACACTTTTCTTTGTGCCAGTCAACCTTCGTACATAATACACGATCTTTTTGAGAGCAGGCAGTTGACCGATAAACCCTCGCAGCTAAAGGCGTGAAATCTGCCAGTACGAGACCATCGCTATGAATAAGCGAAAGAAGGGGGAATCGATCAGGATGTGGTTTTCCTTGTTACGCTGCTTATGCACACACCGATCAAACCAGCGAACAATGAAACCAAGGAAAGTGTGAAAGAGATTACGCCCCCAAATCCGTTCCTCCCTCCCTTCCGTCTTCTCTCTCTTTCTAGGATTAGGGAGGATCGAGTAGGAACAGTTCTGTGTCGTCCTATCTGCTTGTGCAATCTTCGGAGACTTACCGAAGGATTAACGCGGATGTTGGACGATGAAGCTCCGCATGATTGATTTGTGGGGTTTAACGTCCCAAAACCCCCATATGATTATGAGAGACGCCGTAGTGGAGGACTCCGGAAATTTTGACCCCCTGGGGTTCTTTAACGTGCACCCAAATCTGAGCACACAGGCCTACGAGATGAAGCTCCACATCACGAAGCTTTCATATATAAGATATTTCATTAGAACAAACAAACAAACAAACAAACAAACAAACAAACAAAAAACAAACAGTAATTGAGGGTGATGTTTACTTAAAACAGCGAGATTATATATATCTGAATATACACATCACAAAGAACCCCAGGTGGTCTAAATTTCCGGAGCCCTCCATTACGGCGTCTCTCATAATCATATAGTGGTTTTGGGACGTTAAACCCCACATATCAATCAATTATCATACACATCACAAATACAAAAGGTCTCGCCGAGCTGAGACGAACCTGTACGCAAATTCGTTTTCCGTGAAAACCGTCCAGCGGTAGCGCCTCTCAAGGCAAAGCTGTAAAACGTATGAAATACAGCATAAATAATCCCCCCCCCCCCCCGTTAAAAACCACGTGACACGTGGACCACCTCACGAGAACCCGCGAGAAATGCAAGAGAGATGACGCGGCGGGTTTACATCGTGTGGCGTCGGCGGCGATTGCGGCTGCGATAGCGTCCCCGACGTGACGCCGCCTAACGGTTGGAAAGAACAGCTTTAAACGCGACTGGTGATGGGGAGTAGCGCGGCACATTTAAATTGGGGTGAACGATCTAGGAAGAGGCGAACGTCCGCCAACGCGCCTCCACCTTTACTCATTTCGGGCCCGTTGCGCAGTGCTCATTAAAGGGTCCCCGATCAACCTTTTAATTACAAAAACAACATTTAAAAAAAAAAACGAGCGCGCAATCCCCTGGCGTTTCTGGTCTTTTCGGTGCGATTTGTGACGCGAAAAGAGGTTAATCTGACGGAATTGTGGTTGAAACTCTCGATTGGTATAAACGTACGACGAATATCAGTCGTCTCCCACCATGGTTTGCTTAAAAACGCTGCATGCATCCACCAAGCCCCGCCGCGGTGGTCTAGTGGCTAAGGTACTCGGCTGCTGACCCGCAGGTCGCGGGTTCGAATCTCGGCTGCGGCGGCTGCATTTCCGATGGAGGCGGAAATAAAGGAGGCCCGTGTGCTCAGATTTGGGTGCACGTTAAAGAACCCCAGGTGGTCTAAATTTCCGGAGTCTCCACTACGGCGTCTCTCATAATCATATGGTGGTTTTGGGACGTTAAACCCCACATATCAATCCACCAAGCCATTCTTCTTTATCTCGCATCGCTATCATACGCGGTCGACTTAGTTCACTTCGATTAGCCCGTTTCATATCACACAGCTGCAGATAACAGCACGTAGGCGAAAAATTTTTATAGCTAGTACTGCTATTGTGGAGCTGTTTCATGAAAAAAATAAGTGGCGAAGAAGAGATAGCGAGTGTAGGAATTGTGTGAAGGCGAGAAAGATACCACTCTCTCGTATTTGAACGTGTAGTGGTTAAGGGCCCTTTAAAATATGGGGAGTGGGGTGTGAACTAGTGCGCTGTAGTGTTGAGTAGGGGTATTCGCGCAATTATTGTGTCACAAACGTTACGGGCTGCAGACGACTTCATCATATTTAGTGGACCAATGATTAGTGATTAGGCTTTCCCAATTTTTGTGGCACACACACATGCTAATACATCTTCTGTAAAGGGGGGGGGGGGGGGGGGTGCAGATGGGACGGACAGAAGTTTTGTTTCGCCCGAACATAAACATATTCTGTGTAAAAATAAGAATTTTACGAATAAAGCATCTGAAAAGCGGCGAGAGATTCACGCCTGCAGTGCGGGCATGTAAGTACGTACACGCTATATCTCCCGCAACTGTTGCTTCACGCCTATCTTTTCCGGCAATGGTGGCGCAATAATCATTAAGCGCGCGTGAGCGCGATGCTACGTCGTGATTGGGGATGGTCGGTACCAGACGAAGAAGGCCGCAGCGAAAGCAGACGTTAAGAGAGGAAGAGGAAGCAGACGAAAAAATACGAAGATGAAAACAGACGAACGAAGCAGGAAGGAAGGCAAAAAGTAAGGAGGCGAAGAGCAGACGAGAAAGCAAGAAAGCAGACGAACGAAGGTAGAAGTATATAAGCGACGTAGAGGGGTGAAAGCAGACGAGAGATAAGGTATAGACGAAGATCAGAAAACCTGCCGACGATAAAGCGAGCGTCGTCACGACCTGTGCGCCATTACTCAACGGGCGGTGGCCCGAGGGCTACAACCTGTGTTGTGTACACAGCGGTCGTTCCGTATAGGCTATAACACAGCCAGGAGAGAGGCCTGGTCCTGCGTAAAGGGAGGCCTTTGCGGCAAGATGCGCGAAGGCGAGATGAGAGAAAGCTAATTATAAAGATACTTGTCGGGAATTACTTTCGCCTTGCTGCCAACGCGGGCGCACGAATATTGTCACGTAGCCAAAAAACGATGCAGGGTTCGTTGAGCAAGTTATTGGAACGAACTTGTGCTCCGTCATATGCTCACGGAAAATGCAAGTGTTGACGCAACAGCAAACCAAGCGACGTGAACATGGAAGCCCCACCGTTCTGCGATCGTTTTTACATCGAAGTTTGCTCTCGTGGAACGGCCGCATAAACATGACAGTAGTATCGTGACGAGAGCCACAGGGTAAACGTTCCCAGGGACACTACTTAAAAAAAGAACCTTCTTTTTTTATCCAGCGGCAGTGACGCTACATTCCTGCCGCAAGGGCAGAGTGAAACGCTGTCCATATCAGATCAGATATCCTGCGCGGCATACACAAGAAAAAGAGGGAAGCTAACACTTCGGCTTGAACTTCGATAAGATAACCTGGTGCGGCCAAATGCTAGAAACTAAACATGCTAAGTACGTAAGCATGTACACCAGAAGCCACGGTTCACGACAGTCTGACGCTGGCCACGGTAGCACGTGATTTTGCGAGAACGGCGTACGGGGCAGCAACATTTCACTGACTGAAGCAAGATCGACATCGTGCTGCGACACCGTCCATGGCTCCGTTTTGTAAACGGCCTGTGAAGGCAGCGTTGAAGCCACCGCGAACTTGATGCGTTACGACAACAGTGGCGTGAAAGTTGTGTCGTGTGGGCTCGAGGGCCGACGCGTCGGTGAAAGTGAGAATCTCCTCCGAAGAACAACGAAATGTACGAGGCATCCAGGCTAAGCCTAACAATATTAGGGCGGTACTTCGATAAGTTACAGACGACGACAGCTACGTATCGTCTAGCCGCAGGTGTGTCGTAAAAAAGACGTGCTGGCGATCGACCAGATCTTCTGCGCCGCTGCTGGGCATGCCGAACGAAGACACCTGGATTGTCAGCGGTAAGGCTTTCAAAAGTATTTTACGTTATACTCTGATCAATTAAGAATCCGCGGCGTTTGCCTGAGCACAGATGCGATACAAAAGACAAAGCGCAAAGACGGTGCGCAGCTGTATCAAGCTATTCATGCTAATACTTCTTCAACGCGTTTAATATCTGTATTTTCATAGACACTAGCACAGTTACCACGTGCGGTTATGGATACTAAAGATTGATGGGGTAGTCATAACTTAATAGAATCAACGCATTAAGCCAGATTAATGGATTATGAATATCGGGGCATTCAGCCAAAAACGCCCGCACCCACGCATTCATGCGTTCACAGCAAGAGTGCAGATTAAGGTAGAAGTCACTTTAACAGTTTTTTTCTGGCCACTGTGCCGTTCCTCGAATCTAAATGTACAGTGGTTGCATTCTCACATGACGATCACACCTATAATCTAAATTCTGCAGACTACTGGCAGCGAAGATGCTTCGATGTCAGATTTATATTTTTTCACGAAATCAGTGGTTCCGGTTTTGCTACGGGCAAAAGTGTGGCACGAGATGGTTAGCGTATATATATAAAAAAATATATGTTAGGAAGGTAAGGGATACTTTTTTTTTTTCGGTGGGCTTAAAGTGCAAAGCAAACTAAACAAAAAGGAAGGAAGGCATGGAAACATTTTTATTCGTGTCCGACTTTTATTGCTCAATTCTACAGAAGAAAGTGTGTTACGAGCTGGTGCAGCAAGCTGTCTTACTAAATAATTTTACTTAGTCAACTGCGTTCTTTTTTCCGGGTGTTTTGATCCTACAGTCAATGTTTTTTTGTGTCGGTGGCTGTCTGGGCATCTCTAACCCAGATGCAGTAAGAGTTTGATTTAGACAAGAAAAGCACAGCGCGAATAAAACAGGACAATAAGATAGAAACACACTGGCATCAAAAGCACCGACTTGAAACTGTAAAGGCATGGTGTGGAGAAAACGAAACCAGCTCAGTATTACACGATGGTTGTGATGCTATTGTGCGTTCGTTTTCATTGACTTTCTCCTCGTATATTTGGTCATGTTTGCATTCAACGAAACAAATTACAGGCAGTGAAAGCATTGACAGGGCAGCTGTCAAAGGCCGGAAATTCCGCCGTGAGGCGCTCGCAAAAACTGTATCGTTGTGTGCCACAAAAAAAAGTGGATACGTGCACAGAAGCTCCAAGCATAGCATAGCAGCAACGCGAGGGCTGCGAAGAATACTGATCATGTGAAGAGGTCACCACATGACGACGGACGTCATCTCTGAAGTCATGGTGAATCTACCTTATAGTTTCATCATGAAGTTACTGATCACCCAATTTGTCATGTCACTGAAACATCATATTACAACGTCATAGCATGGCGTCGCTTGGTCAAATGTGGTGGGATCACGGAGGCCATACAAAAACAACGTTAAGTGCAGAAAGCTTTCGGAAAGGGGCGGGGTTGATGGGTCTGTTCATTGACTGAGAAAAAAAATTGGCCCTGAATCTTTGTGTTACACTGCAAATGTCGTCGAAAGACGAGTCTTGCGTCTGGAGAGAGCGAACAAAACGTTTATTTATTGTTCTGCGCAAGAAAATTGGTGAATGGTATTCTGAAGGCGCTGCGTTGTGCTCGAGCGTGCAGCGGAAGCAATGAGCGCATCAAGTCACGTCACACGTGAGACATGAGCGCTATCTGGCAGTTATCTTGAAAACGAAGCGCGCGGCGTGCGCGCCTGCCTCGGAGGCGATAAGGTGTAGAACGCAAGGCGACGGGTAGGTGCCACCACCATATCGTCTCAGCAAAGCGTTGGAAACGCTTGCCTTTTCGTGCAAGTGTTGCGTCGTCAGCGCAGCGTCAAAAATGCTACGGTTCTTAGAATTATGCATGCCTATTCTAGTAAAAAGACAAATTGACGTGTTGTTATGGTCCCTCAGATGTGCGCAATAATTCCTTTTTAATTGACAATCGCACAACCATGAACGCTAAACCTTGAACAATATTATATTGGTGGGCGCTGCGAATGGGGTCGACCATTTGTAGTATCGTATGGTGACGTTTAGGGGCGGAAAAACCGACAAATGTACAGTCAGGTAGACAGACCATAATGTTTGCGTCGAAGGTCCCCAAGAACTGAGACTATCGTCTCTTAAAAAAAAAAGGGTGGCTTTCGTCTTCGAGTAGTTTTAGGCAGATGCATAAGGGCCTGCGAGGATTTAGGGCTTTCACCGCAATAATTGACTTCTTACGTGATACACACTCGGGGCACTACGCGCTACCGACTTCGTCCCACTGCTTTGATATCCCCGCATCGCGCCGGCGCGCTTATGACGATCATGTGACCACACGCGCAGCATTGTCCAGACGGGAGTAGTCATTACCAGCACTGTTGCTGTGACCCGAAAGCCCCACAGTGGCCTGCACGATGTACCACACGCATATCTCTCGCTCTTATCTTTCGTTCGGGTCACATGCATTGTTGCATCAAGGCTTCAAGGGATGAAGATACCTTGAATAGGGAAAGAGTGTCGCTGGGGCCCAGAAGCTTGCGCAGAAGTTTCTATTAGGGGGAGCGGGGGCGAAGCTTCCCCGCAGTGGCCACCCCCTCGTTCCTTCCAAGGATTTTCATTGAGGCCCTTACGATCAAAATTCAAACACTAAGCTAAAGCTCCACCCCCTCCATCCCTTCCCTTGTGTTTCTGTCCTACTTGACGCCCCGCCGCGGTGGTCTAGTGGCTAAGTCACTCGGCTGATGACCCGCAGGTCGCAGGAACGAATCCCGGCTGCGGCGGCTGCATTTCCGATGGAGGCGGAAATGTTGTAGGCCTGTGTGCTCAGATTTGAGTACACGTTAACGAACCCCAGGTGGTCGAAATTTCTGGAGCCCTCCACTACGGCGTCTCTCATAATCATAGGGTGGTTTTGGGACGTTAAACTCCACATATCAATTAATCTGTCGTACTTGTACGGCGAGTGATTTATTTTGTTGTTAACTAACACTGAAGAGATACAATAACATGGGTTAGATTGATAAACTGCACCCTGACCACTCTAACGACACAAGTTTCACTATCATAACTTCATCATTATTTAGCGGAGAAAATCGCGGTTGAAGTTTGATGATTGATTGATTTGTGGGGCTTAACGTCCCGAAACCACCATATGATTTTCAGAGACGCCGTAGTGGAGGGCTCCGGAAATTTCGACCACCTGGAGTTCTTTAACGTGAACGAAAATCTGAGCACACGGGCCTACAACATTTCTTCCTCCATCGGAAATGCAGCCGTCGCAGCCAAGATTTGATCCCGCGACCTGCGGATCAGCAGCCGAGTACCTATAGCCACTAGACCACCGCGGCGGGGCACGCGGTTGAAGTTTATCGGGTTAACCCTTCCTGCATTAAGATACCCCAGCTATACCCAACAAAACGTTCTTTTAAACTATGATAAGAGGGCTGGCTGTTTCTGGGTGAATGCGAAATTCATTCTTCGAAGGGTATACCAGTGTTGAGCACGGAGTCAAGGAGAGCATATACATGTCCCACAGACGGTACGTAGATCGCTTCCGTCTGTGTGTCCGTGCGCCTTTCGTTAGCGCTATACCCTTCCAAGAATGGTAAACTATATTTTCATTCTATCTGTCCCAGTCACAAAACTACCGCGTCGCCTTACGACGTCCTCCTGCCCTCCCACTCGTTCTGAATACACCGGTATTTGTTCGGCGTGCACCCATTCGTTCGTATATACGTTATCGGCGAATCGTGGGAACGGGCCCTAAAGTGCAGTAGCTATGAGCATTTGGCCTACATTAAATCGCTGCTCCCTGTTCCCCCATTGTCTTTGGTCGTGTTCTACAGCTAGGGGTCAGCAGCGCTTCCCGTGATACGAGACTCAGCAGGATTTCGTGACGTAGCTATATAACCTTCCCCGCCTCCAGTTGACCGTGCAATCGGATGTGGTGTGCCTGCCTCGACGAGTGCAATTCATGAGTACGCTGTCTAGCTAGAAGAAGGTTAGGGTTGTCGTAAGCTGGTTTGGTGTAGCGTTGAGGGTGCTGGGCTGTTGAGTTTTGGGTCGCGGGTTCGATTTTAGCCGTGATAGTTTAATTTAGTTGGAAATGAATTGCTGCACGTACCTGTGCCAGTGGTGCCAGTGCACTTCAGAGTACTCCAGGGCGTTCGAAATTTCTGGCGGCTTTCAATACGGCTGCCTCATAATCATAACGTTATTTTGGAACGTTAAAACCGAGATATTATTGTGCTAGAGGTGTCCAGAATTTATAACTGTAGTACATAGCATCGAAGGTAGCTTAACGTACGCAAGGTGAAAAATTCACTCCATGTTATATAGCTAAATTACTTCGAAAAAAAAGCTCTAGCACTGTAATCATTCGATTTTCGAGTTTATTACAGATAGTAAAGAATTGAAAAAAAAGCTTTTTTTTTCTCGAAGGTCTCATTTACTTGCTAGGTACAACAAAATCAGTCTGAGTAGAGATAGTAAGTTGATTTTATGTGATGTAGCCAGTTTTACCTGCTCTGTGTGTCGTGAATTTAATGCAATGATCAATCGTGAATTTTTTTTCACTTATTTGTTTTTTTTTGTAGCGTCAATGCATTTTAGTTCGTTCGACATCCATATGTTTACGCGCACGCCTATATATAGGGACACGGGTTGCTGAAACTTTTGGCCATTGTATTAGGACAGAAGGCTCTAATGTAAACTATGGCTTTTCATCAGAGTGCGTTTGACAAACAAAATGGCGAACAATGTCGTAATCCGCCACTTTAATCAAAACTAATAATATCACCAATATAGAATATAAAAGAACTTGAATCGCGTGACCAGCCATTCGTATTAGAAGTCTGGAAATATTTTGCCCGCCCCCGACCACGAACACGCGAAATGGCAATGCTACCGTCTTGCCAGCATTTTATGAAGGCGGAGCCCGTCACCGTTCCCATGAAGCCTCGGCACCGCCGGAGCTCCGCGTTTTGCCGGGTGACGTCACCGGCGTCGCGAGCACCCCTCCCCCCCCCCCCCCCCTTTTCCCCCCTCTTCTTCTATTTCCCACACCGTCAATTCACAAACGCGTCTTTCAAGTTTGTAGCTCGACGCGCTCCCAAAAGCGGAAACGAGTACAGGTAGGGTCAACTAAGAACGTCCCGACGTGCAGGGGACGTTTCGAGGACGTACCACGCACGACGACGATGAACCTGATGACAAGGGACGACAAATGATTGCCGCAGGAGCGGTGAAAAGAACAAAAAAAGATAAGAAGGTAGTGAAAAAGATGAGCGGACAGCGGCGGTTGTTGACTGATGATGACGCCTTGATGCGAATGAACGAAGTCGCGGGAGAAGGCGAGGAGTGAACGACTGTGCACGACAAACGCACAGGGAAGCTAGCACATGTCTTTGCGAGATGGTTCTCTCATCGTGCGCAATCAGCGTCATTGTGGTCGCTGAAGCACATTGTTTTATTTACACGAATGCGCGCACAGAACGTGTTCACTCACTCACTCAAACTTTATTTATTTAGAAGCTTCTTATAGAAGGATGGCTTCTTGGAAAACATTAGATCATCACTGTGTACTTAGCTAAACATTTTGTTTACCTCATCCACTTTCTCATAGTTGATAAGAAGTATAAGGACGAAGTTCTTACTCTTAAGATGATACCGCGGGGCCTTTGCTCAGACAGGGGTTCATTGAGGAGACCCAACTTCTGACACAACTTATACCTTGTGTTTTACGCATGATAGCCTTAGTTTCTTGTGTGCCATTACGGCCTGTAAACCAACCAACCAACACATAGAGACAGAAAGAAAGATCACCGCATTGGACTGGTTAGCAGGAAGGAAGGAAAATAACATTATTGCGCGCTAGAAGCTAGACAGGTCTTTCCCACATGTATATTGACATATGAATCGGAGCCAGACAAGAAACCGCAAACACTTGTTACTCGATGCCCACATTGCCGAGAATTACGCAGAGCAGATATACACCACCTCATTTGGGTTCGCTCTGCTTTCTCGCGAGGAAAAAAAAAAAAAAACACACACACCCAACACCTGTCACGTGACGACATGAGTGCAGGCGTCGCGCTACATTGTAATGAAGCGCAAAAAGCACTAGAGACTTATGCTATAGTCAAAGGGGCCAGTTTCTGTTTAGAAAAAGTTTATTTACACTATGTACAAAACACAAAAGTTTCATAACATTCCAGTAATGGGCACATACACTTCGGCAGATTTTGTTCGTGTTTCGAAAAAGTGGGTAACGATTCAGAGTACTATTCACTCTACTATGGGAGAGCTCGAAGTCGTCCCGTGGCCAAAATTTCTAAGGGCGCGAAAGGGGTCAGTGATCTCGCGTGCGAGCGACTCCACGAAAGCTCTACTGAAAAAACTCCCAAGCCTTTCCCCGAGGGCGAACATGGTCAAGTGCGAATGCACAGGCCGAGCAGCAACGCCGTCAGCGGCGTCTGCGCACCGCCTGCCGCGCCCAGGGAGACTCTGCCACGCTGGAGTACCTTCCGGCCATAGAGTTTCCCACAATACTTACTAGAGGGAACTCTGGCGCTAGTGTCTATGGGAGCTGCAACGCACGGCTCTTCAGCGAGCATGGGAATGATGGGTAGTACACACATTTCTCTAATATTAGTACTTCTGGCCTGCCTTTGGCTCCGTGTGTGTTCGTGTGACATGGAGCTGTTTTCTTACGAAACAAGTATTGGCATATGTTCAGCGGTTGCGCTTCACCGTTTTATTTTTTTAGACTTACTTTCCAAATTGGCTCACGAAGTTAAAATAGTTCAATCTTTCTTTAAAAACAAAACCGAAACCCAGCAATAAACAAAGCCGCAAGTACGATTCGCCGCACGGAAGTACGAAGACTAGGCAAATGTGCGTACTACCCATCATTCCCATGGTCGCTGAACGATCGCAGCGCCAGAGAGCCCTCTAGTTAATTTTGAGAAACTCTATGCTGCTAGCGCTCCGCTCGAACCGCGCCGGTGACCCCGCGCGCATCCCGGCCAACCGGAGCCGAGAGCGCACAATCACGTGGTGTGTGACGTCGCGGCGCCGTTGCTACAGACGCTCCTTTCCGCTCCTCGCGCCGTTGCTAGGGGAGAGGAGGAGGCGGACGGTGGATTCAGGGTCGCTTATAAAGTGCATTCGCACTTAAAACGGATGAACACGAACCTATGTTAGTTTAGTATGCTTACGATGTACACCCAACAATTCCTTCCTCACCTATTTCCAAACTGCGGCCCAGAGCAGCCCTCTCCTTTGAAATCAAGGTTCAATTCATCCATTCCTTGGTCTAAGTGTGACAGTTTTTTTTCTTTTAGTGACACGCCATAGGCTAGCACCTTATCACAAAGTTTGATCGACTGGATTCAATAACCGGAATGTGAGGGAGGGTGAGAAGTGCGTTTAGAAACGTTTTCTTTCTTTTTGTTTGTTTTTTGTGACGCGCCGAGACGAGTATAATGTGCGTATAAAAGTAATGTCGCATCACGAATACGTTTAACTCTTGATGCGATATTTACGACGATGTACAATGTGCAGCTCATTGGGAGAGAAGCTCCTGCAGTGCTGAGCAGAGCGTCATGTTAGGTTCAGGCTAAGCTACCGCGCCTCGGGTCTAAGAAGACTCCGCAAGCTCAGGATGAAAGTCAAAATCTCGAATACACCTCCCATAGTAGAGTACCAAGTACTAGAAATCGTTACCCACTTTTTCTAAACTCAGAAACCGCTCGCAAATTACCGCATATAGCAACATGTGTACTGGCCTTCCATGATCACCTCTAGGCAGCGCACCTATATGCTGAGAAACGGCGTGTTGCCGGAGCCGATGACGGAGGCCACTGTTTTGCCCTCGTCTTAATGTGGATGTACCGCGCCGTGTATCGTACAGAGGCACCGAAGAGAGCGTTGGCCACACGTCACTTGTGCACCAACATCTTCTTATATATCATATCATTAAACAAAAAAGGTAAGGAAAGAGCGCAAGAGAACAGTTTAAGAGTGCTTGTGCCAGGGGAAAATAGGAGCAAACGAAGTTAGATGAGGGCGTCCCTGACGTAACTACTTATTTTTTCATTATTTCTTTTGTTGTTTTTTTCTTTCTTTACTTTCTCTCTTCCCAGCGCCACTTGCAACCTAACAATTTGGTGCTGAACAAAACTCCCACGCATTAAACAATCATAAACACCCCCACACACACACAAAAAAAAAGTGGACGACGGAGTGAACCCCGTTGTAGCTCCAATGGCCTAGCATTGCACGCGTGACTGGGAGGTGGTAAGACCGCATTCCACGGGCGAAACGGGTAGTTTTAGGGGCGAAGCTCCTTATGCCGTGGGTCGTGCGTCCGCGATGTATGTAGTAGTAGTAGTAGTAGTAGTAGTAGTAGTAGTAGTAGTAGTAGTCGTAGTAGTAGTAGTAGTAGTAGTAGTGGGTGGCCGCCCCACCGTGGTGGTCTAGTGGCTAAGGTACTCGGCTGCTGACCCACAGGTCGCGGGTTCGATTCCCGGCTGCGGCGGCTGCATTTCCGATGGAGGCGGAAATGTTGTAGGCCCGTGTCCTCAGATTTGGGTGCTCGTTAAAGAGCCCCAGGTGGTCAAAATTTCCGGAGCCCTCCACAACGGCGTCTCTCATAATCAAATTGTGGTTTTGGGACGTTAAACCCCACAAATCAATCAATCAAGTAGTAGGTGGCCACCTCTCCTTTAGTCCTTTGAATGTCCACTGGATGACGGTACTTCTATATGATGAATAGAGGATTAAAACATGCGAGATGGCGGTACTTGTTTGCTAGGTAGAAGGACGGACGGATGGACATACGCAAGAATGAACAGACAGACAAGCTGACGGACGGATGGACAGACGGACAAGCTGATGGACGGACGGATAGACAGACAAGCAGACGGACGAATGGACGGACGCGTGGACGGACGGACCGAGAGACAGACAGATGCACGGGTGGACGAACGCACGGACGGACGGACGAACGCATGCACGCATGGACTTCGTACGAACGGACGAAAGCAGGAACGAATGGACGGACAGATGCACGGACGGACTGGTGGACGCTTCGCCCCACCCAGCATCATTCAGTCCGTGGATATGCTGTGAATTTTTTCGTCCACTTTTAATTTATTTCAGTTTATGAGAGAAAGAACTAAAAAAAATGGCGGGTCCCACTTACCGCGGGAATCGATGATATTCGAAGCACGAAAGAGGAAGGTGGATATGTCACATTAAAATCGGCACAACGTTACGAGGTGGACGTAAATTACGCAATACATGACTTCCATGACATGATTAGCCCCGCCACAGTGGTCTAGTGGCTAAGGTACTCGGCTGCTGCACCCGCAGGCCAGGGGATCGAATCCCGGCTGCGGCGGCTGCATTCTCGATGGAGGCGAAATTGCTGGGGCCCGTGTGCTCTGATTTAAGTGCACGTTAAAGAATCACAGGTGGTCGAAATGTCCAGAGCCTTCCACTACGGCGTCTCTCATGATCATATGGTGGTTTTGGGACGTTACACCCCACATATCTATCACATATCTATCAAATCAATCATGTTACGATTATCGTGTTTGCACCTGGCATTTGTATTCGTCGTCCATTCACGTCACGTAACACCAAACTTAGTATACGCGAAGCTAGCGAAACGGCCATGGACGCGCCATGAGCGTAGCATGTAGTCCCGTTTTACATGACACGCGTGTCATGATTATAATGTTTGGACGCGCCATTTACCTTTGTGGCCTATTTACGTCACGTAGTACCAAATTCAGTACATGTGAAGCTAGTGGAACGGCCGCGAACGCATCGTGAACGTGGTATGTGGTCATGTTCTTACATGACACGCACGCCGTCATTACCATGTTTGCACCAGTCACATACCTTCGTCATTCATTCACGTCAAGTTGCACCAAACTTCGTATATGTGAAGCTAGCGAAATAGTTGCGAGCGTATCATGAGCCTCGCATGTAGTCATGTTCTTACATGATACGCATGCAACGATTATCATGTTTGGACGCGTCATTCACCTTCGTCGTCCGTTCGCGTCACGTAATGCCAATTTTGGCATATGTCAAGCTAGCGAAACGACCACGAGAGCACCACGAACGTGACGTGTAGACATGACTTTTATGCCATGCATGTCATAATTTCCACGTGAGGGCCTGGCACTTATGCTTGCCATGCAGTCATGTCATACAATACCAGTTTTGCAATATGTCGTATGAACGAAACCAGCGTAAAAGCAGCAAGACCATGACATGTAAATCGTGATATTCATGACATACATGTAAAGATTGTCATGTTCTGACTAGTCACTTATGCTCGTCATACAGTCATGTTATGGCATACCAATTTTGGTACAGATCCCAGTATCGAAACGGCCAGGAGAGCTAGAAGTCGTAGGCGGGTAGATAGATAAATAGGTAGATGAAGATATATATATATATATATATATATATATATATATATATATATATATATATATATATATATATATATATATATATATATATATATATATATATATATATATATAGATATAGATATAGATAGATAGATATAGATATTCGCATTTAGTAACGTTCCCCCACTTTCCTCATTACTTCTTCATGCCGGGAATTCGACCTTCGTCCACGTGCTTAGCAGCGCAGCACTTCAGTTGATACAGGTAACAACGGCAGTTCATGCGCTCGCACCAATGAAGACGGCAATAAAATGTGGCAGCGTAAAATGACAAGTGATCTGGATAAAAGATTAGATTGCCGCACTATCACTGGCTGATCAACGGCAAATGCATGGTCGTGGGAATATTGGTTATTAGAAAACGGCGCATACAAATGCGCATGCGACGGGCGCAGATTTGAGGGTTATGCTTCATGCTGTCTGGCGCTAACTTTCACCAGCGCCTCAACGGCACATTGAAAGACGCATTTCTTCTGCCGCCATAAAGCTCGGGACGGCTTTAAGCTCTCCCATAGTAGAGTACTCTGTGCTCTAAATCGTTACCCCCTTTTTCTAACCCCCCCCTCCCCCCCCCCCCCGAACATATTTGCATAGCGGATCGAAATCTCCGCGGGACGGCTTTAAGCTCTCCCATAAAGAGTACTTTGTATTCTAAATCGTTACCCACTTTTTCTACCCCCCCCTCCCCTACTCCAGGTTGTATCACCAACATATTGTTGTCAGCTAGGGACGGCTCACTGCTCTCCCATAGTTGAGTACCATGTGCTCAAAATCGTTAAATATTTTTTTATAAACACACAATATTTTGCTTCTTAGTTCGTTCCGGGACGGCTTTATGCTCTACCATAGTAGAGTAACATAGTACTCTGAATCGTTAACCATTTCTTCTAAACGCACTCCAGGTTTCTTCGAATTGGTACTTAAGGCATCTAGTAAAGTATTGTCCGTCATCCACGGGACGGCTTAAGTTCTCCCATAGTAGAGTACTTTGTGCTCTAAATCGTTACCCACTTTTTTTTAACACACTCCTCTTGCAAATTTCAGATGACAATTTGTGTTACAGTTGAATAACATCTACCTAGGGGACGGCTTTATTCTCTGCCATAGTAGAGCACCTAGTACTCTAAATCGTTAACCGCTTATTCTAAACGCACTCCTCTTGCTGAGCTTACTGCTCGGCCAAGAGGTTCACGGGACGGCTTAAGTTCTCCCATAGTAGAGCACTAAGTGCTCTGAATCGTTAACCATTTTTTCTAAACACCAGTGTTTGCTTAGAGGAGTCGATACGGGCTCACCAAGTGCGAGTCGCACGGATGGCTTTCAGCTCTCCCTTAGCAGAGTACCTCGTACTATAGATCGTTACCCACTTTCCCTAAACGCACAGAGGCGTAGTGACGACGTCTCGACGGGGTCTGACCAAGTGTGAGGCACACGGGACGGCTTTTAGCTCTCCCACAGACTTAGCACTCAAAATCGTTACCAACATTTTGCAAACACGTACTCTGTTGTGTATTCGCAACTCAAATGAGCATGAGAGGGCGCTGCGAAGTTGCAGCATGTATAGGGAGCCTTCACGTGCGCGCGTCTCATTGCTTTAGGGTGGTGTCAGCCTTTGACCCACCACTTGCCGCCACCCGCTAGAACACAATGTTGCCAGTCCCGGCTTCCGTGGCAACAGGCGCCATGTTGGTTCTTGCGGCCAGGCGTTCCTGCTCCGTCGCACTGCACCAGCTGCATGTTGGCGCGGGTGTGCAAGCTGCGGTATGAGCTGCGTTTGATTACCCCATAGACGTAGCTTCCGCTACGACACCATCCTCGTGCTAACCACGCATAAAAGAACTTTGAAGTCTATATGCCAGGGTGCTGCGTGCCACAATGCAAAACCATCTGGAGACCTTCCCGCTTCCCGACTTGCTCTAGCCAACGGAAACGCTGGGCTACACAAGTGAAGTGAGACTGTTTGGAGGTGACTACTTTCTCGCCGTGTTTGTGAGGTGAGTACCCGTTGTATTGCGAGTGGGTTGAGTATGTCACCACACATTTCGTGAAATGGCTGACTTATAGCCATGCAACGAAAAGCAGTTTGAGCAAAGTAAGCACGACAACGTGCACAGTATAATAACGAAATAGGCTTTGTTCGGCTACGCTGTGCGAGCGGAAGATGGTTGAGTATGCTTGTTTATCCTTGTAGTCGAAGCGCAGTTCCTCCATCGAATGATATGACTAGTCGAATGTGTGGTCCTGCATGCATTCACTATCTGCACTTTGTCGGTTTCCGAAGCCGTCGCTGCATTCGTCGCGGAAAACGCCAGGCCCGCAAACCACCTACAGACGCTCCCGTCCACTTCTTCCTTTTCTGGCAGATGTTCGCATTCCTGCCATTTTACTTCGGTTGCTGAGGAAGGGCATTTGGAGAGGTAGACAGACTAGCCCATGAACGCGTTCCCTGTAGGCGCTTGTCTTGCACAGTTGCAACGCAACTAACTTTTTGTGCGGCTTGCCATGGGGTATTCGTTCTTCGCTTCAATGACACGCGCAACCACACCGAAACTCGCTCAATCACTGCAAACAGGACTTCTCTTTAATGACATAGAATACGACAGATTTACTGTTCGTGTCCGTCCATCGTTTTGTCTATCTGTCGGTCCTGAACGGAGCAGTATATGTGCACTAAGCAAGTCGGTTGTCAGCCCATAACTCAAATATGCCCTATGTGGTGCATCGTTATTTGTGTCGTCCTTTTGTTTCATAACCAGACACACAGATGATTTGATATCGTAAACTCCGCTTTTATTTAGTGCTTGCAGAGAAAATGTATATGGACTCCGTATATGTGCTCGGAGCCATGTATGATTTTTTGTCTTATTGCTTTACTCTAGGCCCACTGCGAGGACACAAGCTTCCAGCAAAGGAGGCAGGATGGTTTGAAGACACAAGGCCAGATGCCGTTTGGATGCTGTTTGCAATAAAATCTGACCTGGAAAAACTTGATTTGTTCCTCGTTGCTCCCCTTTGCTTTTCTTCTAGCCTAATATACATGCTTTTGGGCATAGGGTGAGGGCGGTGTAATGTGACTGAATGCCCTACTTTTTCGGTCAATGCTTACAGCTTGTAAGGTTTTTAAGCAGTCATTGTACAGACTCGTTCGCAGGAACTAAACTTGCTGAAGGAAATTATATTACGGAGAAACGCAATGTTTAGGGTATGAGAAACAGGCTAGCTGAGCCATTCAGTTTACAGAGAACATCGCGAGCTACCCGGTTGTTTTTTCTGCCTTTCCTCTCGTTACGAGTTCCATCATATAAACAGCACGGTTGCGAGCCTTACACTAAGAGGCCTTTGAGGTATTTGCAGTGCTAAGGTGAATTTGCTTCATGAATGGCGCGCAGACATTGAAGTCCATTCATAGTGACATCGAGGTTCTCCCCCTCGCAAATATAGGCTCCCTAAATAACCTCACTCCGCCAATGCGGTGGGTCTACCAAGTGGGAGAAACGAACTGTTTTCACAGTATTTGATACAAACTAGGGTCACGAACATGTCTTTCCTGTTCTACCAAACCACGGCTAACTTCAGAAAACAACCCTTGAGCCTTCAGCACTTGCTATACAAAAAAAAAAAAAAAACCCTCTTCTCGTTGAAACCCACGCTGCCGTCAATGTAAATGAGCGATCACTCAGAACCAACATGGCGGCCCGTCAAGTATGGGGGCCGTTTTAGCCAGTTGTAAGCAACCATGATCGGAGTTGTCACCACCCTAAAAGACGGAGACGCGCGCACACGAAGGCTTCCTAGAAGCATGTAAAGTCCCCGAAAAAAAAAAAAAAAACTAAAGTAGCGCCAACCGCACCCCGTCGCCTCTACCTCCTCTCCCAGCAACCACAGCAGCGCCTCCAGTGTGTCCACCAGGAAACTACGAACGCGAAAGCACGCGGGCGCACTGGATGTGCCAGACGCTTGGGTAGCTCGGACACAAGGAGGATTAAAAAAATTGCTGGAGTGGAAATGATTGCGCGGAAGTGAAGCCGTTCCTCTGGCAAGATGGCGGTTGTGGCGGCCATCTTACTAGGGGCATGATAAAGTGTCACCGCTCAACGAATAAAAACGAAGCGTTTCTTTCGCACGCCCAACGAGTTTAATGTGGGAACTTTTTGGGTCACATAGTGCTCCAAGTGCGTCTTACAGTTACTAGTTTTGCTTAGTGAACCTCTAATTGGAGGCACAGTTCTTTGAAGATTCAGTCATCCATACTCGTTTCTGCGTGTTATTTCGTCGGGAACAAATGTCTTTTAATATAGAACTAACGTAGCATTTACATAAGTATCAAATCCACTTGATCTTTAAGTGGCCACTATAAGAAAATAACATCTCTCCGCCATCTTGGCAGTGGCAAAAGGTGGCTTCACTTCTACTGGCAAGGCATTGCGGGAGCTTCCACTCCAGCAATTTTTCTTTAATCCTCCTTGCTCGGACACTGCTGCACCGTGTGTTCATCGAGCGGCCGTGCCTCGGGTATGCTGCACGTCTGTTCGTGGAGCGCGCGCTCGCGAAAGTGGACAAACAATATGGCGTTTGCGATACCTTCGCAAAAGCTAGTGCGTCATGCTGCGGATTCTTAGCACCGCCGAGTTTACACGGACAGCAGTGGCGTTGCCGTCAAGAGCGTCACTGCTGAGCACGTCTGCACGCAAACGATGGGCTACCGCGTTGACTATTGCATGCTTGTGGTGATGTTGTTTTGCCACTGCATGCAGCTTTCTTATATACACGCTAGATCGCCCTATTTAACGTTACTCTTTTATATTTTTTTCTTTCTCAATCACCCTTTCGGTGAATCGCCTAGAGCTGCAGCGCCCAAATGAGATCTAACGGAAAGATGAGCACACGCCAATCTTTGCGGACAGGAGCCTCAGTCTCTCAACTAGCGTAGTTTACTATCTGCTATGTACGCGAGGGGAGAGGAGCCTGTACATTGACACGAATGACGCTGTCCCAACGCGGTGGTCTAGTGGTTAATGTACTCGGCTGCTGACCCGCAGGTCGCGGGTTCGAATCCCGGCTGCGGCGGCTGCATTTCCGATGGAGGCGGAAATGTGCCTCCAAATGTTGTAGGCCCGTGTGCTCAGATTTGGGTGCACGTTAAAGAACGCCAGGTGGTCGAAATTTGCGGAGCCCTCCACTACGGCGTCTCTCATAACCATATGGTGGTTTCGGGACGTTAAACCCCACATATCAATCAATCAATCACGAATGACGCTACTAGTTCTTAGGGGCGAAGCTCCTTAAAGCGGCACCAGTTCGTCCCTCGTCGTAGTGCGTAACCAGTCTTACGCTTTGACCTGCAAGGTGGTGCCGGTATGAGATTTCTCCTGTGGGTTGTTGAACAATAAAACCTTCGCAGCGTGTGTGTTAACTAAAAGCCGAATTATTTGTTCACTGATTCTCCAATAGCAGCCATTGGCATGTACATTGAGTACTATCTGGCAAGAAAGGGTTGCTACGTTATACTCGCTGGGCGTAATCTCCTTGGTTTTAGAAAGGTTTAGCGAGCGCTGGACCGCAGTGCCATGAATACAGTGAACTAGCGTATACCATGAACTCGAGGTGTGTAAAGGTGGGAAGTAGACAAGAAGCGCAGGCCGTAAGAAAGTGTGCGTGTGCCACCTCTCGTTTAGTCCTTGGAATGTCCGCTGGATGGCGGTGCTTCTATATGCGGAATATACGATGAAAAGATGCGAGATGGTGGTACTTAGTGTTGACTAGATGGACGAACGGGCACACAGACAGACGCATGGGCGGACGCATGGATGGCTGCACGGACAGATGGACGCCAGGACGGACGCAGGAGCGGATGCATGGGCAAACACAGGGACGGATGCACAGATGAACGTGCGGACGCACGAACAGACGCACGCATGAACGGGCGGACGGACGCGTGGACGGTCACACAGACGGACGCATGGACGGGCGGAAGCAAGAACAAATGGACGGATGGATGCTTCGCCCCACTCTCCATCATTCACTCCGTGGATATGCTGCCATTTTTTTTTCTTCACTGGCGGCACCATCCTCCTGTGCGCCTACCGTATACGACTGGTGCTTGAACTGTTTGGACCTCAGTACGCAGCTTCCTTATGTTGCCACAGACTCGAAATACGAAGTTTGCGAAAGTTTCGTGGAACTAACGCCACGAAAATACTGCAAATACATTTTGAAATGTCCTACTTTACACGCGGAGATTCTGGCTCGAACAACAACAACAAAAAAACTTCAGCCTTGTTTTTTTTTTCGCTAATAGTGAACTTATCACAGTGAATCATCTGACATTCGAGTTATCGTGCAGTTTGTCAATCTAAACCAAGTCAGTGTTCCTCTTTAGTTTCCCCTAAAGGGACCCCGAACTGTCGTATGGTGTCGTACCTTGGCGTAAAGCATTGCAAAAAGCACGACTAGGGTAGCCATTTGTAGCTTATTGAGCGCTCGCTCGAGCCAAGAAGTCTTCTTCCGTTTGCTCTTTAAGCGCCTTGGTGATGATAATAAGTGGTTCGGGATGTCGTATGCTGTCGTATAGCGTCGCGTAACGGAGGCGAAACCACGTGCAAGTGCGAAAAAGAAAGAGGAAGCAGGCGAGAAATGCACAGAGAACGAAATAAAAGAGCAAAAGAATAGGAGGAAAATAGGACGAGCGAGAAACTGGAAGAAATAAAGAAAGAACAAGGAATAAATAGAAATGAAGGAAACAAGGAAAGACAAGGAAATAGAGAGAAAGCCGAGGGAAAGCAAAGAAGGCTACCAAGCTTCCAGAATCCTTCAGCCGAAGGCGAAGGTGCCTCGATTTTTCACGTTCGATGCCACGGCACGACCGAAAATCCTGCTATGACGAGCTTCGATAGAATAAGAAATACAGAAAAAAATCGTCGCTAAACACCGAGCGACCAAGTGGGCGTCGGTTTCCCGCAGTGATACGGAAATAAACGAGTTCATCGGGTAATCATGGGCGCTTGCACCGCGGCTAGCTGCCGGAGCCGGAAGAAACTATTTCCACGCAACGGAGCAACTCTCCCCTGAAGAGGTAAACGGCGAGTGCTCTTGTAGTGCCATCCTGAGGTGTTTGGCTTGGCTCTAATCGGCTCTTAAGCGATATCTCTAAAATAACGAAAGCAAGCCTGTCATTTTTTCTGACAAGCTCAGAATTGAACAAGGACCACACGGAATTAAACAAACAAAAAAGAACAGGTTTTGGCCCATTACGAAAGGTATGCAGCAACCCTTGCTCTCCAGAGCATGCTCGTTACATGGCGCGTTTCGTAAACTTCGTGCTGCCTGGTACTTCGCTTCAGAGTGTACCGAAGCGACTGCCTTAAGTTCACCACCGTCTAGTTTCCTTAAAGAGCTGCAGCTTTCTGCAGCCGACCTTGAAAGTCTCATTGGTTTTCCGTTGCCGTCTTGGCAACGGAGACTACTCCGTTCTAAGCAGCCACGGCGTGGGCCAGTTTGCGTACAAAGTGCACCCCTGAATCAAGAACCCTTGAACCACTTCAGGTTTGACCTAATACTATAGCTTACTGGGCTTCTTGGTTATTCGCACTTCAGCAACTATTCAGCAATATTAGCAACATTGCTACTGAGATTTCATGTCTTAAAACCACGATATGATAATGAAAGACGCGACGCCATAGTGGAGGGCTGCAATAGTTTCGACCACCCGTGGTTTCTTAACGTACACCTAATTCGAAGCACACGGGCCTCGAACGCTTTCGCCTCCAACGAAAGTGCTGCCGCCGCGGCCGGAATTCGATACTGCGACCTGCGGGACAGCAGTAGACACCATAACATTCCATCACCGGGGCGGGTCATGGTTAAGCTAAACACCGCCAAAGAAAGCACGGCCACGGAGACAGCGAACACACAGAACAAGCGCCGAAATTATACGCTTCAGACACATTTTAACGATACTATATTCACGCATTGACATGTGTGCGTGCATATCTATACATATGCCAAAAATGAAAATTTCCGGGGTGGAGGGGGGGCTTGAATCTTCCTCTCCCATCGCCCTGTCTAGCCAGTGGCGACAGTCTTGACCGAGTTCGGCTACGCTGCATTGATACAACTTTTTGACGGCTGAGTTGGGGCGTACTGAAGAGAAATACTTAGCGCAGAAAAAATCCGCAACACACACTAAATACAAAGGACAAGCTTGTCGCCTGTATGTCTTTGTTCTGGGCGGCATATTTACAGTGAAACCTGTTACGAGATCCCAACCAGGATCGATCCTAGAGTCGTGGTTGTGTGCCACTACTACCGCCGGTGTCCGTAACCAATATCGCACGAAATAGAACATCAAGCCTAACCAAATAAAGAATGCAGTGGACAGAATGGGACACGAACCCGAGTCGGTCTGCATGGTGTTAAGTTTGGCCTGGAAATTCGTCTGGGCAGGCGCCATTGTGCGTAAACCGGTCCACTGGGGAGACTCTCAATCCCTTCGGCGCCCAGTCTGACAGACGCTGTCGAAGAAGCGGTGACTGATGCCCTCAGCGACTCATCGGGCGACGGGGGAAGCTGGCGTGACTGGCGCCAGAGCTGACAGGAGAGTGGCGCTCCTTTTAATCCCCAATCAAGTAGACGACCGGCCGGCTGCCTGTGCCCGCCAGGCATTGTCCCTGCTAGCCGGAGGATGAGACGTCGTGTCACTACGACGAGGGGGGACAACAAAGAAAGCATCTTCCTGGAAAAGACCGCGGCGGCCACCGAAGATCGCCCCGCTAATTGGGCGAGCTGTGTGGCGGACCCTTTGAAGTATGCTGCCAGGATCGTGGGAACTCTCGACTAGCGGCACACACACGACGAGGAAGAGCCCTGCTGGCGCCACCTTGCAGTGCAGTGTCCACGTGGACCGTGCATGCTCGTCCCCCTCACCTGGGTGTGTGTGATTGGTGTTCCACTCGGAGAGGAGGAGCCCGACAGGGCATAAAACGACGCCGCAGAGTGCTGGACGTCGCTCTGAACTATGTAACGTTCAACCACCACGCTCGTGGTTTGTGAAACCACTAACTTTTCCTTTCTGTAAATATGTGTAAATAGTACCATAAACCTTGTTTTGTTTTTGCATCATCCTAGCGTCCTTCCTTCCGAACCTTTACAACTGATGGCAGCGGTGGGATGCCATCAGCGACCTTCCTTTCAACATCTTGCAATGGCAACCCAGCAAATCAAGTCAAGACCCTTGACGATGTGGCGCATACCCACGCTGGGGGATTGGCCAGAACCGGATAGTTTTCATGAATTTCGTCCTTAATAACAGGTTAAGATTAATCTATTTACGAGAAATAAAAGAAAGATGCAACAGCACGAATTTGATGGTTGAATTGTAAGTATTCTGCCACGTAATGCAACTCTACCACGTAGTTACACCTGTGTATTTTTTTCTTCTTTATAATGAATGAAAACAATGCCATCAAATATTGTGATATATTCAAATACAATTCTGAAACTTTGTTGCAAGCTGACTCCTCTGAGCATCATGTGGGGATAGCATAAACATGCACGCAGTAAAGCGTTACAGAACAGCGAAGAAACAACCAGACGTCACACGACGTGAATTGCGTACAAGGGGGCCGTTGAATGCTCCAACCTATTACAAAAACCTCAGGCGTAACTCTTCGTCGTCGTCAGCCACAGGATCAAGAAAGTGCATATAAAGCCTTACAATTGTGTAGCGGGTATCATGCTTTTCCGAAGGACGAAGAATAATGGCATTGGGGAAGCTTCGCCACTACAGAGCGTCGCGGCATGATGGGTGGGTTGTGCCATTCCTCTGGGTATCATCATCACCACCATCGTTAAAAATTTTGATCATTTATGACGTAGTGGTGGTTAAGGACATCATAGTTGAAATCGAGAAGAGGAAATGGACATGGGCCGGGCATGTAGCGCATATACTGGATAAACGCTGGTCATTAAGGGTAACTAACTGGATTCCAAGTGAAGGCAAGCGGGTTAGGTGGAGGCAGGAGGTTAGTTAGGTGGGCAGATGTGATTAAGAAGTTTGGGGGTATATATTGGCAGCAGCAAGCACAGGACCGAGTTGACTGGTGGTGGTGGTGGTGTTGCGACCCCGCCTGCTGCAACACCACCACCGCCACCACCACCGCCGCCACCACCACCACCACCGCCGCCACCACCACCACCACCACCACCACCACCACTGGCAAAACATGGGAGAGGACTTTGTCCTGCAGTGGATGTAGTCAGGCTTATGATGCTGCTGCTGCTGATGATGACGTAGTGGGTACCATGCACATGTGCTTGTAGTAGTTGCTCCAAGAGTTTAAAAAAAGGTTCGAGAAAAAGGCCTCTCTTCCACGGTTCCCTATTCTTTGACTGCGCAGTGCGTTGCGTACAGGCCTAAGGCGGTTTCTCTTGCGCTAAGTAATTCTCGACTGTGCTGACAGCCGTGGTATCCCCTGTTCGCGCATCTTCCCGTCGCGATAATACGTACTCGGGATTCGAAGCACTGTACCGTTCTTTTTGGGGCGACTAACGCTCAACGCTTCCGAAATGGCATCCTCCCCCTCAAGGTCAGAGATAGCGCCGAAAGCGAGTCGTGACCGGCGGGATCTTTCAAAACCGGAGGGCGAAAACAAGTCTCGGCGATCGTAGACGAACGAAGCGGCGGATTCTGCGCGGGCTCTTCGGCGAACCTTTTAGCGGCCTGGCGCCGCCGGCCGGGCGCGGTTGCATAGGCAATGAGGCAAGCAGCGCAGAGCCTGAAATGTTGCGGCGTGCGTGCGTGCGACGGTGTGGCTCGTTCGTGCGCGAAAGAAACGGCCGAGGCGACGACGAAGCGGCGTTGACTCTGAAAGAAAAAGAAAGGAATACACGGAGGCGCTCATTCAACGAGTAGAGAAGGCCTTACGCCTGTTTTAGCGGGATGTGCTTAGCGCGAACCCGGCTGCGTGCATTGTACCGTGTTTGCGCGAATGCAACGTGATTCTGGGGGAAGTAGCAAGAACCGCGTAGAGCCAGTATACAGTGCACCCCTCCTCCGCAAGTCAGCAGCAGCTGCAGTAGGAGTCGTATCAGTCAAATTATCGTATGTATACCGTGTTACAGCACAAGGTAGTAGTGGTGTAATGTAGTGGTGTAATGTAGTGGTGGTGGTAGTGGTGGTGGCGGTGGTGGTGGTAGTGATGGTGGTGGTGGTGGTGGTGGTGGTGGTGGTGGTGGTGGTAGTAGTAGTAGTAGTAGTAGTAGTAGTAGTAGTAGTAGTAGTAGTAGTAGTAGTAGTAGTAGTAGTAGTAGTGAAAAGAAGGGTAGTTGCAGTAGTAGGACTACCGGCATTGTCGCAGTAGGAGTGCTTTCTTCGTCGTGTGCTTCCGTCTTCAGCGCTGCCTAAAGGAGCAATTTCAATCAACTCAATTGGTTTCACTTACTTCTGGTTTAGTAGGGCGCTTGTGCATATTACATTTTTTTTTGTAGGGAAGGGGGCGGGAGGGGTGGAGGATGCACGCGAAGTTTAGTGAGTGGAACTGGGTGTGGCGGTGTTCGCATTCGGTAAGCGGCTTTATTGAAATCGGCTGAAACGGGCGTCACACCTCCGCTGCCTAACACGAGTTGTACAAGTGTTCGGACGACTAACCTTGACGACAGATCCCTGTCGGAACAGTCAGTGCTGGAACACTGGCACAAACTATATTCGCACCAGAAATCAATCAAGACGTTACTGAACTTTTTTGCATGGTAGAGGCATATTGAATAGTGTAATTAGTGAATAGCTATCGCACTCCCGCTCTATACTTTACCTTTGGTCATTTGTTTCGTCTTTTATTTTTTACGTGCGTTTACTTTACAATAGTGTTGTGGCTCGGGTGAGTTGGTTATCTATGAACTTAGGTTGTATTAGCGCGGCACATATGAAAATGAAATGGTAAAGACGACAGAGACGACTAGAAAGGTAGGCGCTAAACTTCCAACTGTTTATCGTTGACTTCCATCTTATGCATGCGTTGAAACACGACTCATCTTGCACGTGGTGTCATTCCGAGAAACGTCATTTCTTTATCCGTCAGTGCAATCGATGGTGAACTCGCATACAAGTTTCCCCATATGTACAGCTGCACCGTTATCGACCGGCCTCGCAATCAGCTGACGCGTGAAATTAAAGAAGCTGAGGCTATAGCAAAAAATGGGAAACTTGTGTGTGAGTTCGCCATCGATTGCAATGGCGGATAAAGAAACGACGTTTCTTGGAATGACACCACGTACAAGATGAGTCGTGTTTCAACGCATGTATTAGATGGACGTCAAGGGCATGAAATAAACTGTCAGAAGTATAGCGCCTACGTTTCTAGTCGTCTCTGTCGTCTTTAGCCTTTTTTTATATGTACCACGCTAACACAGCCTAAATTCGCGTTTACTTTTCACTTCGCTTTCATTTTCATCTTCATCTCCCCCCTAGTGAGGGTAGCAAACTGGTTGCTACAATTCTGGTCCAGCTCCATTCTTTTGTCTCAATTTATGCTCTCTCTCTCTGCTTGTTACACAGAACCACGAGTAGAAGGTCTCGGTAAATGCCTTGCCGAGAGAGAGAGAGAGATAGATAAAGATGCAAGGAAAGGCAGGGAGGTTAACCAGACGCACATCCGGTTTGCTACCCTGCACTGGGGAAGGGATAAAGGGGAGAAAAGAGGTTGCAGAAAGATGAGAAGGTACACACAATCACGAGCACACTCGGGGAGCACACACAGTCTACAGGCGGTCGCTCAGGTTTGTTGACTTTAGGTAAAGTAGCAGTGATTTAGTTGCTTTCTGCGCAACTGCCGAGATTGCGCGATGAGGTTTAAACGTGACAACGAGAACGAAGTAACCTGGCTCCCTGGTCGGTATACTCGAACACACCGCATTTTCACGACCTTCTCCCCTTCCGCGTCCAATCGAACATCACGATTCCAGGCGCGCGTGCGTGCACATGCATGTTACGTTCGCCGATTCGCCGTGGACCGCGTGTCTAGCGCCAATCACGATCTGCGACGAAGAGAGTGAATCAAAGGCTATAGCATGTCCCATTTAGAGGTGAGAAAGTTTGCCCTTGCGCGTTTGTCATGCGGTATGGTTATGCAGTTATGCTGTGGTGCAACAGCGCACCTAAGCCTGCGAGGTGGCTGAGGAGCTCGGCATCCCAGTCCCCACGTGGGAGCGGCCCGCAACACAGTGATCTTTGCTTTGGAGGACCAAATAAAAGTTTATCCAATCCAATACAACAGCGGACCTTTTAGTCGAGATATTTGCATTTCCGGTGGCCGTCGTCGAGCGTAGTGGGATTTACCCACAAGATGTGGGTAGATACCACTGCGGGTATGTGCCACTCCTCCCACAACTCACTCCAACCAACTACTCCCGCCGCTACTGCCGTTTCAGTCGTCCACTAGATGCCACTTCTTTCCCAATTCATTCCAATTTCATCCCGTCTCATTTAACCCTCTTCAATCCACTTCCTTCAACCCCGCTGCCCACCAGCACCTTAGTGTTTCGTCAGTGCCCGCCAAGCTGATCTGAGCTGCCTGAATTTTTTAATCAGTGATGGGAAATCAGTACTGAGCTGCGAATTAGTGAGCTCATTAGTGAATTTATTAGTAAGTGGTTTCAGTTAAATACCCCCCCCCCTCAATGAAATGGCCACATTCTATCTGTATGCTACGGCGAAAAAAATTTCGGGGGAGTGGAGCATGGGCTCCGTGTGCCACCCCCTGGCTACGCCACTGCCGTAATGGCTTGGTCTGTAGGGTGACGTTTTTTTGTTCAAGTGAATGTCTCCTTCTTTTTAATGCGGACTTCTCAACCATTGGCGTAGCCAAAAAGAAGCTATGCCCCCGTCCTACTCCCCCTGCTGTAGGACCCGCCCGTGCTATCACCGGTAAAGACAGCTAGACGAGTTGCGTACGCGAACATGCGGTACGTGCCTTCCAGCGGACATCACTTGGCTTAAATCTGATTTACGGCTGAGCAACAACAAAGGCCGGAACGGAACGAACATTAAATGGTCTCCCACACGCACACATTACGGTGAGGTTGCGTCGTTGTAAGCTTTTCCCCTCTCTTGCTCTCTGAGAGTGAGCACCGCCTTTTTTATGGCCCTCTTCTAAAGTCGGGGAAGCCATTCCGCCGCATGTGCCTGTGTGACATATAAAAAGAAAGTATGTATATATACGAAAAAGAAAAAAAAAAACCGGAGACATGCGGTGTAAAGGTTATGCGCGTGGCATCACGTGACCCTGACGCTGGGAGGTCTTCTCGGAAGCGCGCGACGACTCGACTCGCGAGGCCAATGAACTTCGAGCCACCGTACGTGGAGCCGTTGAGTTCGATTTGCGCGGGTCTTCTTCTCAAATAGCCAGTCGCTCCTGTTTAAAGGACGCTAAAGAGATAGGAAAGATCGTGGACGAAGGCTCATGTATGGAAGGGCGTTTCAGCTTCACCAACATGAAGCTTGAGGAAGGGTGGAGAAAGATGCACTGTGCGCTGCAGTAAAGATCTTGCTCTGGTAGAGACCATGGTCTGTACCAGAGCAAGATCTTTACTGCTTTACTCGCCACCAGTCCACTAAGAGACCATCACTTAGCAAATGTCTTTTAAGAACAACTGCAACAACATCATCATCATCATCATCATCATCATCATCATCATCAGCCCGACTACGCCCGCTGCAAGACAAAGGCCTTCCCATGATCCGTCAATCAACCCGGTCTTGCGCTTTCTGCTGTCGCGTTATACCTGCGAACTTTTGAATCTTATAGGCTCACCTAACTTTCTGTCTCCCCCTCGCGCGTTTGCCTTCTCTTGGAATCCAGTCAGTTACCCTTAATGACCAGCGGTTATCATGGCTAAGCGCTACCTGCCCGGCCCATGTCCATTTCTTCTTCTTCTTGACTTCAACTATGATATCCTTAACCCCTGTTTGTTCCCTGACCCACTCTGCTCTCGTCTCTTGAGGTTTCACCGGCCATTTTCTTTTCCATTGCTCGCGGCGTCGTCCTCAATTCCAGCTAAACTCTATAAGGCTCTAGGTTTCTTCTACGTAGCTAAGTACCGGTAATTGTGATATGTGGGGTTTAACGTCCCAAAACCACCATATGAGAGACGCCGTAGTGGAGGGCTCCGGAAATTTCGACCACCTTGGGGTTCTGCAACGTGCACCCAATTCTGAGCACACAGACCTAGAGGATTTTCGCCTCCATTGAAAATGCAGCCACCGAAGCCGGGATTTGATCCCGCGACCTGCAGGTCAGCAGCCGAGTACCTTAGACCATCGCGCCGGGGCAAGTACCGGCAAGATGCAGCTATTATATACTACTGTCCTGTTGAGGGTTAGTGGCAGATTACCATTCATGATTTGAGATTGCTAGCCGAATGTGATCCACCCCAAGGCTTATTCTTCTAGTTATTTCATTCTTATGATGCGACTCCGCGGTTACTACCTGTCCTAAGTAGTCGTATTCCTCTTCAACTTCCAGCGTCTCTCCACCTATCGCAAAGCGCTGTTTTTTGCCGAGACTGTTGCACATTACTTCAGTTTTATGCATGTCAATTTTTCAGACATGCTCTTCCGCGTTCAACTCGGCAATCATGAGCTGTAATTAGTCACCCGAATTGCTAGTGGCGTTTCAAATAGATGCTTTTTTCCGTAGGGAGAGGCACGTTAGTATCTCCAGTTTCAGATAGGAAACATCAGCGCCTTCGTAAACTTCGCCGTAAATTTCCTCGGGGAGCCACCCCCTTGGGGAGCCACTGCACGGTGGTTATATTGGATGTGGGACTGCATAAATCGTTGACACCCCAACCGTATTACAATGGCGCACAGTTGAAGTTTCAATATATCATCTCCGTCTTCTAAAGGGGCAGCGCTGAAACTTCGCCATATTTAAATCGCATACGTACACGCTTTGTTACACCGATGTTCAAATTAGACGGTGTCCTGTGGATATCAATTTGTGAAAAGTGGAATGATATCTATCTAATATTGAGAATATCATTATACTGAAGGTCATTGCATCGAGGCCCGTTTGATCCGTACATGATCTCGAGCCAATATTAGCGCGACGAAAACGGGGACGGAAACAGAAAAGACGAACTTCAGCACTGAACTCGCAACTAAAATTTATTGCAAAAAGAAGCGGAGAAAATAACATCTAGAAAAGATACGAACGGCCAATCACGCATGTTCATAGTGACAAAACGTGCACAACAAAAAGGCTAAGTGGCTGATGAGACGCGCAAACTATCTGTGAGGTATGAAGCTTCTGTATCGAAAGTGCTACAGGGAAGGCTGGCTGATAGTCATCACTTTCCAGTGACATTAAAACCACCTCCAGTATTTCTCGAGAGCGTCGGTCTCTTCGGCAATGCAAGATTTCCGTTTCATCAAAACAGGGACTGCAAGCACTTTTTTTACAATAAATGGCCAAATGAGAACCTGCGTCATTTTAGACATTACGTGCATACTCCTGGATTCATGTTTACGCACTGACTAGCTTGCCCAATTTAAACCTTGTTGCAAGAACAAGTTTTACATTGGGCAGCTTTGCAATTCGACTTCTCTATTCCCGTGCCTGTTTTGGTCGCGCTAGTATTGGTTCAATATGGAAGCGCACCAAATCACCCGATTTTCTGTTCTGATGCCGTGTATACATGTTGTTCGCCGACACCAAAAAATAAACGCGTGCGCCAACACTTTCGATCGTCTTTGAAAACATTACTCTGGTTCTTTTGATTGGGTTAGCATGCAGTATTTGCATTGCCTCTCTATAGATGAAATTCCATGTGTGTTTAGACTGTTTCCAAGCATGCCTGCTTTCCGCGCATCAGTTGGTGTACCGATTGGTTTTGGTGTTGCCTATATTGATGTTTTATTTGTTATAATTGTGAATACATAGCGCGGCGCTTATATTTTTTTTCCGTCCAATTCTGATAGCAGCCCTCCCACAGTTCTTCCTTGTAAATCTCCTTCTGAAAACGTCGCACCTCCATACTTGCATTGTCTGTTGCGATTCTGTTAATGATCTTGAAGCTTAACACTAAAGACTTTCTGGACCACGCCGAATCGAAAGAAGTGCTCGCAAAAGTGAAGAGGGCACGTTGGTTTCGACAGGAACATCTCTCTGAGTGTGCGGTATACAGAAGCGTGTGTATATGCAACTCCGCGACGTGACGCCGCCAAGAAGTTCTGACCGACTTTGTGAGAGGCGCCGGCGTTTCACAGGCGTGACGCCCTTGCGGCACTTGGAGAGTTCCATGACGCTATACGACGCCGTTCGCGCTGCGCCACGTACCGCCGTGACAAGGCATGCAGATAGATGGACGCGCGTGCACACGGCTGTAGGTGCCGCTGCGACGGTGCGTCCATAACTGCGTGCGAATTGAAACGTACCGAGCCAAGTACGAAAGAATACACACACACTATGCGCTACATGTGGGAAGCTACTTTTTTCTTCTGGACAGAACTTCACAAATGCAATGAGGCAGAATTTCTCGAAACATTCGGGTTTACAGACAGCGAAGGTAGAACAGACTTTAAGCAGGTAGAAATGACCGAGAGCAGGTTATTTGATTGATTGGTGGCTGAAATTAACGCAGGGGTGAAATTTTGGAGTTCAACTAGATGTAGTTAGTACTTAATTATGTTTTACAGCTATAGGTGACGTTTGCCGTCGCCAGATCAAAAGTGTACAGCTCCATCCGTCCACCCACTCATCCATCCATCTATTTGTGACGTTTTAGATAGATGGCTTTCAAACGGTTCACGAGCTTACACGACAATTATCGAGAAGAACGTAAGTGAGGCAGACGGACGGACGGACGGACGGATAAATGGATGGACGGTTGGTTGGACAGACATTACTATCCGACATCTCCAGAAACACTTCATGGCTGCCGTATTTTTGATAACTGGTCTTTGACGTCGGTGAACTTCGGTCAGAGTCGGAGAGGTTGCAGCATGCCGCTGATCGAAATTCAGGCAATAAAGCAAACAGTTTGATAACGTCGCGATATTTTTCTTCAATTTTGAGAAGGCTCAGCGACCGCTTTGTGCTCATCTCTTTCCCACTGCGTAGGCGTTCGGCAGCTGAAAATAACCGCTCGCCTACCACTTGGCGGGTTCCATTTCCCATTATCCTCTCATTCATACTTCTCCAAGACTTCAAAGACTGACATGTGACCCTTCCTTCTTGTGTTCTGCCTTGCTCCACTTCGTCGGGTTGAACTGAGCAAGCCGTTTAACAGGAAGGAACGGCGGCGGCTTTCTTCCTCATAAGCGAGGTACAAGCAACGTCGACAACTTGGCAGATATGCGTATTGGGAAGTTTGGTTTTGACAAGAACGTGGGCCACTATGCGTTTACGGAGTGAATCAGTTTACATCTTCGAGGGTGCCTGCCGTGTCTACAACAAACATTCTAGCTAACGTGAAACATTCTAGGATAATGGTGTCTTGACAAACCAAAACACAATGTCATGGGTGTTTTGACAAACCAAAACACCATGTCATGGGTGTTTTGGTTTTTCAAAACACCCTTATCGTAGGGTGTTAGTTACAGACACTGCAGATCACCCTTCAGGGTGCAAACTGGTTTATAATATAGTGTAGAAATAACCTTCATTTGTGAGGCATTCCAGCGAGGTTTACGTTCGTATTACGTCTAAAAGAAGTTATTTGAGAGATAGAGATTGGTTTAATGAGCTCCAGTGAGTTTCTGTTCGTCCCAACACGTTTGAATGCCTTACATGCAGTTCGAAGGCACTGACGAGTGTTTTGGTGATCGTACGAGATAGTAACATGAACTACACCAGCAAGGTCTTTTGACTCAAAGACGACTTGTTGCGATGCTGTTAACACGACCAAAAAATACGCGAGACTTGTCGTTTTGTGAGATTATAGCAATACTGGCAGTGCTCGCTGAAATAAGACATGTCATTAAAAAAAAAGGTATGGCTACGTGTTACGTAAAAAAGAGTGCAAAGGTTGTCGCCCATTGTTGAATGTATCACTGGTATACAGGCTACTTTCAGCGCAGGTTTCTTGGGTACCGATGATGAGTTAACTTATCACGATGGCTGCTCTATCTGCAATACAGATGCATGTTTACATTTATTACAAAATGTACTTTTAACAATGACAGAAGCTCACGTGAACATGAAGGCCTGTCCTGACAAATACAAGTCCATTTATCGAAGCGCTGCAGCTCCAGCTAAATTTCAACCCTGTTTAGTGATTTCTCATTGTGATTTATCTTGTAATTTTAAAAGAACAGTAAAAATGCTGTAGCGCTTTGCGCCTTTTGAAATTTTGGATGGTGTTTAATGCAATGAAACGTAGATTGATAGGCTATACTATATTCATAAACTTACGCACCAGGAAGGTAGAGGGCCCGGGGTGGCCGCCCTCCCACTCTATAGCAGCCTAAGAAGGCCGGCAGATATGCTGAGACCAACATTGCATCATTTATTCACCTATTCCGACTAGTAGCGCAAGCTTGTTCGGGCGAGATACAGAGAGGCGACTGATCAAGCAATATGTTTCGTGACGAATGCCATGCGGTCAGCACGTGTTGAAGCGAAACCACGGTAAAACAATTGCACATTTCAGAATCGTCATTCACATATGAGCCAGTTTTAGAGAGCAGTATACTGATATGCTTCTCGAACCTCGAATCTTCGTTTCGAATCCCCCTTCACAACTGATCCGTATATAGGCATGGGACGTCAGCACCTCCACGGAATCTCACTTAGTCGTACGACTAGTGTGCCAGACACTCTAAGACGTTCTGGGAGGCAACCTCTCTTTTTGTCGAACAGGTGCCCGAATGGCTCGGTGATAAGGTCGACATGGAGCGGCTGTCGGTGAGCATAAAGCTGCTTGCTTCTTCACGCTCGTCCTAAACAAGGCGTAAAACATGTGTCGTTTCTTAGCAGTAGGTTGCACATGAACTGATGAAAAAAAAAAGAAAGCAGTGCCGTCATGGAACAGCGAAACGCCCGGGCAACGATATAAACTCATGTAACGATTCTACAGTGTCCAACTGCTGACTTCGCGTAGAATTATGAGATATGCCCAATGTGTTTGTTTTTTTTTAAATAGCAGAGTTAGGTCACGCTTTGTTCGATGCCTCCCTCCCCCCTTCTTTTTAATCTTCTTCACTGTCATAGCCCGCACAGGACTAAATTTCCTGAATTAGGTCCGCTATATATGGCGAAGGTGATTTCGGTACTATTTTTCTAGAACCCAACTTGCCGGTTATTATGCTGTATGCGAACTAGAGCAGTTTCTGCTTGTGCCACACAGGTACCGAAGGCCGATGCACAGCTCGCATGTTCTGGCCTCATCGTATACGGTGCCTACCACACCACTTTCGCACGCGTACGACACCAGAGGTCAGCACGTACCCTTCTGTAAGCCACGCACGCATGCGATTCTTGCACAGTATAGATCTCGTTGCGTCGTTTTTGCTCTACTTCCCAAACTTTAACGCGTTTAGTAGTTTTCGTGTCTCGCGGTGCACCTCTTACACGAGAACGCGAAAGGTAGCAAGAAAATGAATAAACAAAAACACTAACATCATAGGGGCAAGGACAGCTTACATTGCCCCGAAAGGCCTCGGAACAAGGCCTCACATAACCGGCCTAAAGTATGTGCCACGCCGTTCATATAGGTTTATGCGGTCACCGAAGGCCCCACATGAGTAAGCGTGACGCAGAACAGAAAGAAACATGGGGGAAGGACAAGGTTGACACCCAAGACGAAACGTCAGCCGTATGTACGGCTAATCGCGCGACCACCATGCGTCACCAGTCACCCGTGAACGCGCTTGTAAAATACCGTGGTTTCGCGGGTATAACTTGATCCCGTATGTAAGCCACTGTAGGGAAATGACCATTGTGCGCACTCGCCAGTATACCTTTTTTTTTGTTTTTGCGAGCTATGTGCGCACTCACCCTAACGTGTTGGGAACAGCCTGCCCAGCTCTCACAAATGAGGAACGATAAGCAATGACGTAGAGGTAAAGCATCAGCCCCTCATGCAAGATGACTGTGGTTCGAATCCTCGTGTCGCGCACTTCTCCACCGGTTAAAAATAAACAAATCGAACTGAACGAATACTGCTAGGGTGTGGTCACGGTCGGCGACGCCCTCCCCTCGTCAGACAAGGACTGGTCACTCTGGTGTTAGTACTAGCAACATTCACTTTAATATTCCCCCATCCCACCTGGAGGTGCACCTCTGCTAAACCGTGTGATATAATGGTTCAATTCACGTATACATTCAATTCCTGCTCGCTGCAAACTGGATCGCGTTACGCTCGCGATAATACAGTATATGCACCAGCAACGCTTGGTCGCACACAGGAGCGTCCCAAGAACTCCGCACTACGCCGGACAAATTCGTGCGACGCGCTCCGCATCCCAGCAAGTGTTTCTTTTTCTTTATTTTCCCTCAAAATCAAGCGACCCTGAACGGTCCCTCAGCTGTATACACACCAGTAGGCTTCCATTAATAGCCTAAAGTGGCGACGCAACGTTTTCTCTCTTTTTTTTGTAACTTAGTTTTTGTTTCTCGCCGAGGCACCTCTCGTACCCGGCCATCGTAAATTTGCGCAGATCCCGGGGAAATAGAAGAACAAGAGTGCATGTCTTTACCGCAAGGCCCAGAAAGGAATAGAAACCAACTGGAGCGGCACTCCGAGGGCGAGCATTAGAGTGTTTACCGCGGGTTCTTAAAAGCGGGTACGCGGGGTATAGAAATCTAGGCTACTACGGCACGGCATTTCCAAGTTCCCACGTACGCGCAGAATAGGATGAACATGGGCGCAGCCGTACGCAAGTTTTTATACTTCACGAAAGCATGCGAATCGTAGGAGTATACGTTCTTGAGTGTGGGTTACGAAGAAAATAATGAAGAAAGTGTCAAGTGAAAGATTCCTACCAGCTGTATTCCGTGCGCTAGAAAAAAAAGAGAGCAGAGCTTTCATGGTTGTGTGTAGGTATAGAGTCTGCTAGATTAAGCGACTCTGTGAAAAAACCCGGTAAAATGATCAGGAGGTGTTTGTGCCCACCGTCTGATGTCTTCATTTGATGGTTTGTGTGGTTTATGCAACACACTAGCAGAGATGATGATGAAAAACAGAATAAAGTAGACGGAAGATACCGCGTCACTGTATTTCGTGCACTTGTATGTGTAAATTTTGCGCGCGCATGTTTTATGTTTGTATAAGCACATTTATTTACGTCTGTTCTCAGATCCTGCGAAAGTATTGCTCGTGTATTCGTACTACTTTCTTATTTTCTTTGTTTTTCTGCTTTTAGTAAAATGTTCTCCCCCCCCCCCCCTCCTTATGTGATGCCCCTAAGGATCCCTTAAGGGTCAAATAAATGACGATGATGAATAATGAATGGTCGCTTGTTCATGTAGTGCCCTTTTCCTATACCAACAATGTGAATATGAATACAAGCAAATCGTACTTCTCGATGAATATCTATCGTCACTGTTGCTACCGCTGTTGCTATAGCCAGCACTACACTTGACTTGTCTTTCGAAATCGTTTTGTGATACTGGTGTTACGCATAGACACTACTTTGCGCCTTCTTTTTCACATTCTCTATCAATTAAGGATAATCAACGACAGCCGCTCGCTATTGCTATTTAAAACAGTTGGCTATCGCTGTTCCCAGTTACTGATGGCTGCCAGTCAAATGCAAAATGTCGCAGCTCTGGCGTCATTGGCGGTGACGTGTACTCTCTATCTTTTATTTGTGCGTTCACGGTGGCCAATGTTAATCATACAGCAGCTGGCTACCAGTAATGCTGACTATTGCTGTGCCCAGCTATTGTTCACAGTTTGACTGTAACACACAGATGTTCAATTGCTAATCTCATGGAAGTTCCATCATATCTATCACTGACCATGCATTGCGACAAAGAAAACAAAAAAAGTAGCAGTGGAAGGAAGATGATTCTAAGTTACTTCTATCTTTGGTTTCTATTACGAGACAACTTGCAGTCGCAGTGTCCTAGCTAGCTACTAAAACATCAATGCATAGCTGTGGTCTATCTAATGAATTATCATGGCCTCCAGTAGAATCCGCGTTGAGATGAGAGTGGATGACGTGTACTGTTTTTTACGAGGGAATTGTACTTCCGTATACGCTGCACACTTTTACTGAATGTGCGCGTGCCGAGCGAAAGGAGTGAAAAGGAAGCTAGCAGCCGGATGAAAAACCTTGTCCTCAATTGGCAGCCCGAGAGCGTCGTTGTATACATTTACTCGTATAACACACACAATAGGGAGTAATTTCTCCTCTCTTCGGTGAAAGAAGGTAGCGGTGCGAACTGGAGGCGTGCGTCCGTAGATAAACGAGGATGAGAAGAATAAAAAGAATAAGAAAAAAACGAAGGAGAAAAGGAAAAAAAACCAAGATCGCCGCGTTGTTATGGTGAGAAGACACAATATTGTGCTGCGTAAAAACACATATTGCAATATGTATGCGGCTGTTATCCCTAGTTCTATGGCGAACGCTGTGCGTTGCGAATTGTCCCAAAAGGCTCGTGGGTTTCGAATACGTGTAAGACATGGTTTCGACGCCTAAAAAAAAAGCAAAAAGAAAAGAGCAAGCTTTGGAGAAGGTGCGTAAAGCGTTTCAAAACTGGCAGCAAATAGGGAACTCAAGAAACACTAAATCAAGAAAAAAGGAACTCTGTTACGTGAAGCTTCTCAGAATGGCAAAATAGATGAAAATAAAAGAAAAAGTAAAGAAGGCAGAAAAAAAAAGAACCGAGAAAATGAGACACCAGGGAGCAACCCTCTCATCGTTGCAACTCCTGAAGCGTGTCTTGTAGAGAAGGCCTTTAATATTGCGAACGTACAGTGTTTTTTTATCTTTATTTTGCGTGTGTTTTTCTTCACAATCTACCTGGTGGTAGCGAGTGGTCGCTACGCCTTGTTGGCTATGCGGGCAGCCGCGCGTCCCAAATGCACTCCGTGTAACCTTCTCGTGAAGTGCTCTTAGCAACGTGAAAAAAAGGGAACGGTTTGTTTTTTCTTCGTTAATACTTTTACGGATGAAGTATACTTGACAGTGCAAGGTTACGGGAACGAAGTGACGACGTGGCACGAGGAGCGAAACACTCGTTCAGTGGCGAATCGATGCGAGAAAAGGTAGAAATTCTTGTCGCCTCTGCTTATCGCGATCGCTATTGTACGAGCTAGGAGATGCGACAAGTGCTAATTATATAAGACGACGTGCCAGAGAAGCTCTAATTCGTTAAAATTTGAAGACTCGCCCAGTTTGTTACCGTCTTGCGGCTTGGCTGTGGCGTTATTGCTACCTGCCTGGCACGAAGACTCTGGTTCGATACCCGGAAAAAGGCTGTCGCACTTTGGTGTGGCCGCCCTGGTGAAGAACCCCCACCCTTAAGAAAGAATAACAACAGAAAAAAGGACGCACCTATGCGCTCAGGTTCAGGTGCACGTCAAGGAAGGAAGGAAAATAGAGGGGAAAGAAAGGCAAGGAGGTTAACCAGCCTATAGGTAGCCGGTTTGCTACCCTGCGCATGGGAGAGGGATGGGGGAGATGAAAGAGAGCGGAGAGGGAAGATAGAAACAGCACATTCGGCAGCACCGCGCGCACACTCAGTCATAGTCCAGTCTTGTCTTTCGCGGTGTGTGACATTGATGTTACAGTCGCTTGTTCAAGTCGGTGTCGCGTAGGAATTTCAACAGAGCTTTCGTCGCCTTCTGTTGCAATTTCTTTTCTCGGGCACTTGACAGAATAGTGTCCACAGACATTTGGCTGTTGTCGATGCGCGCAAAAGCAGACGCCAGTGACTGTCTCTGGATTTCATACAATGGACAGTCACACAGGATGTGGTGTAGCGTCTCTTCGCAATGACAGGCATCGCAGAGAGCGTTGTCGGCCATTCTTATGACAAAGGAGGAAGATTTTGTAAATGTCACTCCTAGCCATAAGCGATGAAGAAGGGTGGCTTCTCTTCGGTCGAGTCCAGTGGGCATGCGGAGAGCCATCAAAGAGGACAGGTGGTGTTGACGATTCGTATCGATGCTTGGTGGGCACCATAGTGAAAACGTGGTTTCACGCGCAAGTCATCGAAGATTACTGGCAGCATCAATCCTCGAAAGTGGTATGGCTTCTTCTCGTCAATATACCCAAGAGCTCAAAGTTGATCGGTAGCGCCCCGCTATTCTTGAAAATAAGGGGGAAGGTCATGAACGATTCGTGATTTTGGCACTTAAAAAACACTAGATACTATAGTACTTCGTGTGGCTTGCAAGACCTGTGGCGATACAGAACGTTACCTGCTTAAGCGTCGTGAACTTAAGAAATATGGTCAATGCGTATCCGAAAAACTTCAACGGTTAGGTTCGCCACACGACAGTGTAAATGATATCGCGTTGCCGCGGGGTTACTGGACATTCGAGAAGGAGGTGTGGCGAGAAGATTTTGACCATTGTGTGACTGCATGATGATGAGTGACACTTGTGTAGGGGTGTGTCTATAGGTGATATGGGGGGTTCAGTACAGCACTACAAGCGGGATAGTCCGTAGACGGCACCGGCTTGAGCGTGGTTACGCCGCTCTGCGCGCGACTTTCTGGTAGCATGCCTGCTCTTCGCTTTAAAGAGGGCGTTAGTTTCATGTGACCAGCAAAGAGCAAAACCTGGTGGGACAATTGTCTGCAAATTCCGCTAGGCTTGACCCGCTGGCAACATGCAACATCCTAATCCTACATTTAATACATACATACACACATTACATACACACATACATACATACATACATACATACATACATACATACATACATACATACATACATACATACATACATACATACATACATACATACATACATACATACATACATACATACATACATACATACATACATACATACATACATACATACATGCATACATACATACATACATACATACATACATACATACATACATACATACATACATACATACATACATACATACATACATACATACATACATACATACATACATACATACATACACGCTAAAGTCCTCTGCACGCGAACCCCACCGCGGTGCTCTAGTGGCTAAGGTACTCCGCTGCTGGCCTGGCAGGTCGCTGGATCGAATCCCGGCTGCGGCAGCTGCATTTTCGATGGAGGCGAAACTGGTGTAGGCCAGTGTGGTCAGATTTCTGTTTTGTTCTGTTCTGTTTTAACTGTTTTGCTGTGGAGAGGCTGAGGTGCCTATTGCCTCGGCTACTCCATATCACAAAGTTCTGCAGCGAAAACTAATATACTAATACAGAACAGTACCCAAAAATTAAAAATACGAAAAAGAAAAAAAAACATATTAGCACACTGAAGCCAGTTCAAATATCATGCCAATACACAGTTTTCCTCGCGCAGTTCACACAGTCATAAACTACTTACACGCATACCTTACTAATCTAATGTCAGTATACACATGACCACATTTTATATAATATCCATCTCTGGCTGTCAGTCATAGGTGCTTGTCCAATCCAGTCTCCACTAAAAAGTCTGTCAGGAAGATTATTGCCTTTTTCTGGAGATGCATCTCAGGCCATGGTCCAAGTAGTTTCTTTATTGTGAGGGGCCGTCTGTCCAAACTTGCTAATTTGTTCTTTAATTTTTCTCTTTCATTCGCGTATTTGACGCACTCCAAAAGAATATGGCGAACATTGGCATTCCGGTGAATTGAATCGATGTATCTTGTGCAGGAAGCTGTTTGTGTATGCTACTTCCAATCTAAGTCGGTGGATCAATGTCTCTAGGTGTCGTGGGAGGTCTGTCACTATGGAAAATTTTCTGTGTGGATCAACTTCATAAAGTACCGTTTCCTTTGATTTAGGGCTCTCAAACCACTTCTCCATCGAACAATGGTTAGCTCCATAAAATGTCGAATATCCGCCCCAGACATAGGGATTGCGCAATCCTGTCCTTCCTTCAATGCTTTCTTCGCGAGACTATCAGCATCTTCATTTCCCTTTATTCCAATGTGGCTGGGTATCCATTGGAATACGATGTTGTGACCCTGCGATGAGGCATATTCCACAGTTTCTGCGATACATTGTGCTATTTCACCATTTTTGTAAGGTGATCTCACATTTATGATTAGCTGAAGAGCAGGCTTGCTATCAGTGCATATCACCCATTTTCGTGATTCAGGATTTTCGCATATAAGCTTAACTGCTTGAAAGATAGCCACCAATTCTGCTGTCGTTGATGAAGATTTGTGCGATAATTTGTACATCTTCTTTTTCTGAATTTCGGGTATAAAGACCGCACAGGCTGACGCTTCTTCTGTGCATGATCCGTCTGTATATATCTTCGTTTTTTCATTATGCATTACATGAAGCTGATGAAGTACCAACTTTGCCGCCACTAGAGGTGCCATGCCTGCTTTCTTCTCTATGCCGTCTATTTCACGGATAACGTTGAGAAGTGGCAGCGTGCAAGGTGGTTTTGAAGGTTTCCATTGTTTAAATTCTGGTACTACTGCTTGAAATGATGATATAGTATCCTGTAGTCTCGTTGCCGTCCTTTGTGTTTGTGCACCAGATAAAAAATGACTTTCATGTTGCGTGAAAATTCTAAATAAATTTCGAGATGTTTCTTCAGTTCGGAGGACTGTCAAAGGTGGCTCTCGAGCCTCCGCATACACTAAAGCACTGGAAGTTGACCGTGGTAAACCCAGACATACCCTCAAGCTCCTTGCCAATAACAAGTGAAGTCTCCTTTCGGTGGAGGCCGGGAGTCCGTGCAGCAGAGGCAGTGAGTAAGTTACGATGGGGCGTATCCAGGCAACATGTAGGGCTAATAACGACTCTGTAGTACCACCCCGTTTGGCCCCGCAGAGATGCCGGAGGATTCGAATGGCCTGATCCACTTGTTGTTCCAGGGATTGGACATGAGGCGACCATGTTAGTCTCCGGTCTAAAATTACTCCCAAGAATTTGAGTTTTAACCAATAGAATAGGCTGATTTTGCAGAATAATCTGGAAATTTTCAGGTCTTCTTAATGTAAACGGAAGTATGGCTGTTTTAGCCAGACTCAGTGCCATACCTATTTTTTTAGAAAACGGTCTACATAATCCAATCCTTCTTTTAGAGTTTGTTGTACATCCAAAAACGATGGACCAGACGTCCATATACTTATATCATCAGCATATACTGAACATCTGATGTTAGGTGGAAGATTATACGGGAGCTGCGCCATGACTGCATTAAAGAGAGTAGGGCTTAGCACGCTGCCCTGTGGCACTCCTTGGTTGACGACATGTTCTGACGTTGAACCGTCCTGCGTAAGTACAAAGATTTTCCGGTGCTTCAGGAAGTCAGCGATCCAACGCAGTATCTTGCCATTGAATCCCTGTAACGCCAGACCTTCCAGAACGTGAACGTGACTCACTGTGTCGTATGCTCGGTGGACATCAAGGAATGCAGCGACAGGGATGTTTCCTTGCGTTCGTTGGTTTTCCACATCTGTAACCAAATACAGAATGCAGTCCATTATGCATCTACCCCTTCTGAAGCCGGCTATGCTTTCTGGCAGTAGTTTTTTCATGTCTTGCCACCATAAAATTCGTTCATTGATCATTTTTTTCATCACTTTTGAAAAACAACTTGTCAAACTAACCGGCCTAAACGAGTCCAACTGCATAGGGCTCTTCGCTGGCTTTAGCAACGGTACTACTTTTGACATCTTCCAACTTTCCGGAACTTTTTCTTCTTGCCAACTTTTATTATAGATGTCCAACAGGTGTGATGTTCCTTTTTTGCACAAATTAGCAAGAGCAGATCAAGAGCAAGAGCAAGAGTGGTCAGATTTGGGTGCACGTTAAGGAACCCCTGGTGGCCGAAATTCCCGGAGCCTTCCACTACGGCGTCTCTCATAATCATACGGTGGCTTTGGGACGTTAAACCCCGCATATCAATCAATCAAATCAACCCTCCGCACGCACACACAGGCACACAAATATACGGAAACAGAGATCGATTCCTACACAAGCACACACGTAAAGAATTATGGAATAGTCGCGAATAGCAGGAAATAAACGGCGGATGATGATAATGAACGAGCGAGCAGCGGCGCCCGCGAAGCACCATTTCGCAAGGTCACTTAGCAATTCCAGCAGCGGCGGCGAGCCGAGAAATGCAGGTCGCCATGGAGGAAACCAACGCCAGTCCATCCGCGCGCGCGCAAATACAGAGCAAGAGATTTAGAGACCGCTATGTGTAGCAAGCATGCATGTGTTGCGAGGAGCTTGCATCCTTCCCCGCTCGGCCTTTGTCTTCTCAGTTCTGAGAAGCCGCGCGAAGGCGTGTACCATCGCCAGCGGTGTCGGCTCTTATAGCGTGTTCCTATAGAGCTGCACGCGGAGATTACGCGGGTGCGGGCCGTTTGGCGACGTGCCCGCAATTTCTCCTTATTGGGGCGCGTGCCCGGGATGTTGAGTGTTTGTACGTGCGGCCGACCGAACGCCGCGGATGGTGGCGCACTTGTAAGAGGAGCACGCTGTATTCTTAGTTTTAATTTTATTTTGCGTGTTCTTTGTGCGTGTGTGTGTGTGTGTGTGTGTGTGTGTGCGCGTGTGTGTGTGTGTGTGCGTGCGTGCGCGCGCGCGCGCCGTGGACACTATTTAGAAGAGGGAACCTCGCTGGAAATGGAAACTGGAAATGCGTTCGGCACCGCCCTCTCGAAACGGTCACGTGGTCCTATTGAACCACGAGAAACCGCAGGAACGCCCATGTGTGCGTTATGATTCCCAGCCACGTTGGGCGAGGCTGTGATCTCGAGAGATGACGAGTCGTTGACCCTCAATGGAAGTGGAACGGATATAGCCAAACAAAATGGTAGTTCAGGCGGAAATGGAAGCTTGGAGAGGGAAAAAAAAAACCTCGAAGGAGTGTTGCCGGTGCCGTACTTTCGGCAAGTGGCCTCGTCAAGTGGTTTATTAGACAGCTGCTATGCCGTGAGGAAGACAAGAGAGAATCTCGTCTCAATTGTGCGTTCTTGATAGCATCTTATCATGACGACGTAGTTGCACGTTGTATGTATACCTTTGTGTTTTACTCGTGCACAGAATGTGACTCTTTCACGTCTTTGTGAATGTCATTGGACAGTCGGTAGTTCAACACTTCAAATTCTTCTATTTTCTATCGCCCTTTACACAAAATTCAATCGACGTCGCAGTTAAGGAAACCTGATACCGGTGTTACGCTGGCGACTTTGATCGCGATGAGAACAAATCTGGATTAGGCTCGAATCCACATCAGGTACTGCTACATGGTCACAGTTAACCACGACCAGGCCCGATCGGGATAAAGACGATTGCAATGTGGTTCTATGACGGCGGTTTAGCTGACGTCTGCGTCATACTCGATTCTTCTTAGGCTGTCATCATCATCAGCCTGACTACGTCCACTGCAGGACAAAGGCCTCTCTCCTGTTCCGCTAGTCAACTCGGTCCTGTGCTTGCCGCTGCCAATTTATACCCGCAAACTTCTCAATATCATCTGCCCACCTAACCGTCTGTCTCCCCCTAACCCGCTTGCCCTTTCTGGGAATCCAGCTTAGCCTGTAGGTATCATTTAGCGGTGACCAACTTGTTATCAGAATTAAGTGCTATTCGGATTGGCCCTCATCGCAATCGAATGTGCCCGTGTGACACCAGTATAATCAGTACGCATGCACACACACATGCGCGCGGGCGTACATACGTAAAGGTTGAGCCCCCTTCCCCCTTTTCCTCGAACCCCCTACCCTCACCCTTTCTAAATTTAAATGAGTTTATAGCTGCGCCCTTGCATAGGGATACAAAGATTTCACGTAGGCTGTAGCCATAAACTCATCGAGCGTGACGTCATAGACGCAGCTTCAAGACATAACACATCGAGCGTGACGTCATAGACGCAGCTTCAAGACATACTCGTTCTCCAACATGGCGGCCTTGATGACGTAAAGGCCGGGTAACCACATTGCGTTTAACCCGCTTCAATATGATCTCGATGGCACTGCGGCCAGAATCATATCGGCCTACTATGTTTGCGTCAGTAACAAAACTTGCAAATGATGCAATGTTAACAATAACGCGATGCCACAAGGCGTTGCGGCAAACTATGCGGGGGCCAACATGGCGGTTTCAGTGATGTCAGTGCAAACTATCTATAGAAGTCTAATAAAGAGAGGCTCACGGGGTCGACGATAGCTACGTTAAGGTTTTCCAGCACAGCCGAGAGGGTTTCACAGACCACTTCAGCGAAGACACGTTTTGTCGTCGCGGCCTGTTCTGCGGCCAAGCGCGAATAGGGCTGGAGGCGCCCCCCCGGGTCCGTAACACGCGCGGAAGACAACAATGTATACACGCTTCTTTTGTCGCGTCGACAAAACGCGGCGGGCGTGGAATCTGGGTGACCAGTGTGTGCGGGACAGTTCCCTCTTCGCGGTTGTTGGGCAGCGAGTCGGCCAAGCGGAACCGGATCGAATTCCGCCTGCTGATCAGTTGGAAAAGAAAGAAAAAAAGAAAGGAGGAAAGAAATAAAGAAATGCCGTTGGGAGCTCTCCAGCTGTGACGACATCGGCTCCGCTCACATAGCAAGAATGGTTGTAGGAATGGTCCACAACTTTTTTGTATTTTTGAAATGGTGGCGTGGCTGTTTTGTTTTTAGGAGAAGCTAAGTGCGTGCGAGAATCCACTGAGAACTCCTGACATTTTCTAAAAAAATGTGTCCGCTTCACGCCATCCTACAGCAGCACGCGACAACTGACAGCCTGCACACTTAGAAAGGGGGGAAAAGAGGACGGAATTAGCTGTTATTCTACTCGGCGAGTCCTCAATTTTCACGAATATATCTCTATAGTTGTGTATGGCTAACATGCATATATGCAAACATGCATATATGCATGTTTGAATATAGCAAACATGCAACTCAGGCCATCAGAAACTAGGGGTATGACGGCATATATGACAGCTAGACACACATAACTTCTGCCCAATTGCTGGTAAAGCCATGCCTAGCATATTTACTATATAGATGAATATCTGACATTCCTGCAACGTCTGTTTCGAAGATTTGCGCCTTCCACGACTCTCCGAAGCGAGTATATAGTGATCTCCATAGTAGAGATATATGTATGCGACAAGTCAGGACTCGCGAAGAAAGGTAACCGGTAATCTTCATTTTCTTAGAGTGCTTTGGGCTCGGTATGTATCACTATATCCACTCATGATTTTACCCTTTTGAAGCAGCATGCTAGACGTCATACTCATCGGCCATGTTACGCCCGCTTAGAAATACTCACGTGTACCTCTCGGTCCTGTGCTTGCTGCTGCCACGTTATACCCTCGAGCTTCCTAATGCCATCCGCCCACCTGAATTCCTGTCGCCCCTTCGCGCATTTGCCGTGGGATCTATTCAGTTACTCTTAATGACCCACGGTTGTCCTGCCGACGCGCTACATACCTTGCCCATGTCCATTTCTTCTTCTTGGTTTTGACTAAAATGTCTTTAACAAGCGTTTGTTCCTTCCAACTCTGCTTCAAACTTTCATCCTTCTTTTCAATGCTCGAGGCGTAGTACTCAGTTTTGTAAGCCTCTCTTTGTAAGCCTCCAAGTTTATGCAGCACATACCAACGGACACATCTTTCTCCATCTCTGTCTACGTCACCCTCGAAAGAAATCGAGATCTCCAAATAAATGAGATTGCTGGGTGGCATAGTGAGAAACACTCTACCATGCGCAGAATGTATCTCACCACTCAGTATGCACAGCAGAGTTCCCATCTAGAAAGTGGACCGAGCCTAATGACCCGTGAAGCACGCAATAGATTTCAGGCAGGCAAATAAAGCTGAAATAAGAACAAATAGTACTAAAGCCAATAGCCAGACGAAAAGCAAAACAAAGTGCATCGAACAGTCTGACCATGCGAGAGGATGCATAGCGGAGAGTGAAACAATGAGATGACGGCGCTGTCTCGCTAGATCCACGCAGTGCGACGGGAACCACGTAGGACCCGCAATCACACTTGGGGAAGAGACCACGACGATACGTTTGTTTCCCCTTCTCAAAGCTGTAAGCCGGGAACTTGCGAAAAATGCCCGGATGACGTTGCAAGCGTGAGCGAATTACTCGTAAAAAGCCTCTCGAATAATCTCTCTGGAAGCGTTTATTAGAAATAAAGTGAATGAGGAATTAGCGCAGTGTGCAAACAGCCTTTTATCAATACTTCACTCGTTCCAACCTGCCAAAGCTGTGAGCTGGGGTCTTGCGAAAGATAGCGGGATGACGTTGGAAGCATGAGCGAATGACCTATGACAAGCCTCTTGAGCTATCTCGCGAATAGGGGGGGGGGGTAAACAACAAGAGGGAAGGCAGTGAGGTTAACCAGGCACGTGCCCGGTTTGCTACCCTACGCTGGGGGAATAGGAAGGGGGCATTTTCGAAGACATAAATTGAAAGAGGATTCAGCTGAGCGCGTGAAGAGGCTTTTCTCAGTGCTTCACTCGTTCTAAGCAGCCAAGGTGGTTTATTACCCATGGTGCTCGACTCCTGATCCGAAGGCCGCTGGATCAAGTCCCAGTAGCAGGTGTCGCATTTCCGTGGATGCAACATACTAGACGCCCGTCTACTCGGCGATGACAGAACAACTTAAGCAACCCAGGTGGTAGAAATTTCGAACTCCCACCACTACAGCAACTGTCGAAACCATATTGTGGTCCACAGACCTAAATACAACTATAGGCTTTATTGTTATCATTCTTTCTGGTTCTGCACTGCTACATGCCGCAGCACAGCTGCCTCGTAAGCTATGTCAAATGTAGTATTGGGACAGCTGCTGATTGCAGAAAGCGACGGAACAGCTATTCGACATGATATCAAACGTGTGCTCTTAAGAGTTCTGTCGCAACAACTTGGTAGTCGTGGCAGCTTAGGGGCTGCGGAGTTGAGCTTGTCAGATTGAGGACGAAAGTTCCATAACCAGCGACCACATTTCGGTGGGTGAGCGAATACAAGGACACTTAATTACAACCATTCAGGTACAGATCAAACAATTCCAGTGTGTCAAAAGTAACCGGGAGTCCCCCACTAAAACAGGTTTGATTAATATATTGTAACTATCGAAGGTAACACCCCGGGACTAATTCGTGGTAGCATATTCTTTGTGAATTTAGGGCATCAAATGCTCTTGGTCTTTTGGGAACTATTTTGTAAGGAACCTGCTTTTATGACTTCATGTTTTGTGATTACAAACAGCGGATAAAGACGAGCAACCTAATGAAAAAAAAAGACAGGCACTGCTTGTCGTAGCAACATGTTACACTTTATATTACTAAAATATAAAGCATGGAGAGGAGCTGGAGAGCAACTGTATATCTGAGCGGCATCATTCATTAGAGCTGTAAAATATTTTTTGCAGCTATAATCGATGACGTCTGTCCACACTAGCCGAACCCATATAAACAATCATATGCATATAAGCCTTATGTAAAATTAGCTATATAGGAGGGAATAGGAGGGGAAAAAGGGGAGAGGGTGGCAGTGAATTCACTGCAGTGAACGCTCCTAGTATAGAGCAGCCAAGCGGAAGTCTTTCTGGTTAACCTTCCTGTCTTCACTCTTTGTTTTCTTCCTTCCTTCCTCGTTATATAGGCATGAAGTAATACATAGCTTTTATTTATATATAGAGCTCATAACTACATGGTCATCAGAAATTGGGTATATCAGACCATGTATGACTCCTAGCCGTATATAGCCTAACCCCTTGTCCATACAGTTTGCCTTTTTCAATGTATCTTTTGAATATTTTAGTTGCCCTCCTGAAGTAGTCTTCATTGAGACTGTTACTGTAACTGTTACTGTAACTGTTACTGTAACTGTAACTGTAAGACTGTAACTGTAAGACTGTAACTGTTGAGACTGTTACTGTAACGATATTGTTACTTCAACATCGCACGAGCCAACAGGAAGACAGCAAACACAAAAGAATCTACTGTGCTTCCGCGCTGTTATTCAGAGATGGCGGCCCGGAAGACTACGAAAGCAGAATGGCCTGTGTGTAGACACAAGAAAAAAACGTAGCCCTCTCATTGCGCACGACGCGGCAACCTCATCACGCCTCACGTATACCTTCCACTATGTTGCACAGTTTCTGGTAGATGGCCCATAGCAGGGTGACCCGGAGCCGCAAGACAGTAACGCTCCCTGAAGCTCCGTTTGCGGCCGCAATGTTCCGTAATAGCAGCCCCCATATCCGTGGCGAGACGGGTTAGGGGGCAGCGGCCATTTTTCGCACAAGCATCCTCCATTGTATTGTTTCGTGCGTGTGTAACGCTCGTCGAACCACTGCCGCGATGTGTATCGATCTAAAAACAGTGCCGGACTGCAACTGCCCCCAGCGACCCGCTTTCACAGGTGCGTGTGCTAGGGGAAATGCTCGGTTTTCGGGGCATGACGTACGTATTTGTCACGTGAACAGTAGCCGTCGAAGGGAGATGTACGCATACGAGACGACGGACTAAAGAAGGACCTGTCTCTTTGTTAGGTCGCAAACGTAACTACCAAAAGGTCACACGCAACAGGTACAGATACACTTGAAGACAGCTATAAATAACAGACTATAGGTAAAGAACAACGCATACAGCGTATGTAAAGGTCTTTTCGCCGCTAGGGGCGTTGGTAGAATTTTTTTTTTCAGGAGAAGAGCACCTTCTTGATTTCGCGGGATGGGGCAAGGGCTCGATGTGCCACTCCCTGGCTACACCACAGTTCACCGCCATGCAAACGAGAAAAAAAAAAACACGGAATTGCGTATCAGTGCGTACCAAGTCATTGCGGTAGCTACGGTAACAACCGCCTCGATAGGCCCCTCGAATCGGCACTCTGCCGATTCGAGGGGCCTATCGGTGACTACTCTGCTGTATTGTTCTCGAGAACTGACGCTGCTACAAGATGGCGTTCACTGACACGTGAACTCACGCATGAGCAGTAGAACTCGGCTGCATTCACCTACTATCGCCAACGCGGTTTGGATCCCATCTACTTCTTCCGTCAGGCATATCTCGATCTGAGGACAAGGCTTCTGTGGCGCCTGCGGCATGGCGTGGCCTTCACGAATGCCAACACTTTTCGGATCGGAACGGTGGACGACCCCATACTCGATAACGGCAGCTGCAAAGAAACGGTTGCCCATCTCCTCTGCGAGTGTCCCCGCTTCAGCGTGCCCTGAAAACAACCTTCTAATATTGTTAGATAAACTTTATAATTTCATTTCTTCGGAAGGAAGGAGCCGGGAAGACTGGCCGAATCTATCCTCGGCACAGAAGGTTCTGAAAAAGTAGCGCTTTTTGAGCACAAACGGGTTTTCAGGAAGACTTTAAGCACAGTCGTAATTTACTTAATTTTGTTATTGTGTGTTTTTCTGTCCTTTCTTGTAGCGTCCATTTTCTTTTGTCTTCCATTTCCTTTTCTTTTCCCTCCAGTGCAGTTTAGCCAGCTGGTCGAATAGTTAATCCCGCGCAAAGATGGATGTAGAATAATACCGGGTCAAGAATGTCTATATACTGCCTAAATCTATTATTGTAAGCTGCTAACCTCCATCTCTTCCCTCCTGTTGTTTCCCTCTTGTATTTCTTCTTTAAAGGAGGCAGCGCAATATGACACGCAAAAAGTTAAAAGCCACAAATATTCATCGTATATGGGTTCTTTACCCTTGTCGAGCAAACCACGGGGCCCCACCGCGGTGGTCTAGTGGCTAAGGTACTCGGCTGCTGACCCGCAGGTTGCGGGATCGAATCCCGGCTGCAGCGGCTGCATTTCCAATGGAGGCGGAAATGTTGTAGGCCCATGTGCTCAGATTTGGGTGCACGTTAAAGAACCCCAGGTGGTCGAAATTTCCGTAGTTCTCCACCATGGCGTCTCTCGTAATAATACGGTGGTTTTGGAACGTTATACCCCACACATCAATCAATCAATCAGTCAGTCAATCAGTCAATCAATCAATCAATCAATCAATCAATCAGTCAATCAATCAATCAATCAATCAATCAGTCAATCAATCAATCAGTCAATCAGTCAATCAATCAATCAGTCAATCAGTCAATCAGTCAATCGGTCAATCGGTCAATCAATCAATCGGTCAATCAATCAATCAATCAGTCAATCAGTCAATCGGTCAATCAATCAATCAATCAATCAGTCAATCAATCAGTCAATCAGTCAATCAATCAATCAATCAATCAATCAATCAATCAATCAGTCAAATCAAGTGTCGCGTAAATGAATTCAAGGCAAAGAAGCGGCAGCGCTGCCTAAAGTGTTCGCATCGAATTAAGCCAGTCACCCACAGAGACAGCACGCGCTCTTTATTTCCATATAGTTCCGCAATCTCGTGACGCCATTGCCTAAAATATTCACGCGTGAACTTTCGTGCTGAAAAAAAAGGACGCCGAGCCGGGGAGCGTGACTTCACCCGGTGTATTCATCAGCTCGCCCCGGGAATCCTTTCGAACTGGGACCATCCGGGCGGATGTGACCCAAAACCTTTGTGTACGCCAGGGCGCGCTTCCGCACTATTGCGTCACGGCTCACGCCGGCAGAGCATGCTGTCGTGAATCGATGACGTCAGCGCCCGGCGATGAAAGATGCGCGAATTGAGAGTAATCCCACGCGTATAGCTCGCCGAGCCGAGCATTCATAAATATGGCGCACGAACAAGAGACTGCGCATGCGCTACTGACGCGGCTGTCTGTCACGCGTCCCAGCATGCGTGCGTCGTCTGCTGGGTCGTCTGCATGAATTATCTGCAGAAACTTCTGCTGCGTCGTAGACTGCATGTTCTGCTGCATTGCCTCCGGCTAAGTATACAGACAATAATAATGATAATGATAATAATAATAATGATGTCTGCGATATCCCTTAGAAGAATACTATAAACGTGATGTCGATGTGGAATCTTGGAAAAACGTTCAGAAAAGTTTGTCGCGCTCGCTTCAAACCAAGCCAATGCTTAGTTTTGAACTGATATTCGGATAACACACGTCATACTTCTTATATGCTCTATTATACGACACCCCATCATATGAGTGTGCTGAAGTGCATGTTTTGTCAACTGTTATATGCTCACAAGAGCGAATTCATTCTGATATACGGACCAGACGAGTTGACTGGTATGTGGTGCCGGTTAGATTATATGATCACTAGACACGTCATCAGGTATATTATTCATTGTGTATTATTCATTGGATATTATTCATTTTCTTATACGGTGTGATGGTGTTGTTTGATATGTGCGTGCGTGTGTTTTTTACATGTATGCTCGTGTGTTCTATCTTTCATGTACAGGTCTTTGTTTTTCCGGCCTTAAGACGTACGCTCAATATTTACTGAAGGGCTAAGGAGTGGTCGGCACCTCACTTATGCGTCAACATCTCCTGATATATCATATCAATAAAGAAAGCTCGCATGATAATCACATTTCACTGGTCCGAATGTCTTTATAGCACTATTCAACACATCATCCTTAGAGACCCGCTGTGTGGCATAGCAATATGAAATTTAGACAATTCGGCGTTATTTAGAGTGCGCTGACATCATACAGCACACGGACTTTCTAATGTTTCGCTTTTATCTATACGCGAACGCTGTGCCCAGGATCGAATCCGCGACTTTTGGGTGAGCAGCCAAACACCTTAAACAGTGCACCGCCACGGCGGACCAAAACAAACACGCAAACAAAGAAACATGCAAGCAACGGAGCAAGCAAAATACAATCAAATACGTAAACAAGCCAACAAAAAGACAAGCATGCAAAAAAAAAACAAGCAAACCAGCCATGAAGTAAACAAGTAAACAAGAAAACAAGGCAACGATAAAACAAACAGATACGCAAACAAGCAAGCAAACAACAAGAAAAGTAATGAGGCGAACTCATCTGAGAAGCAAGTTGGTACCAATGTTTAGTCGATAAGCGAAGAGGAAGCCAAGGAATTTCACGGATCCGACCTCACTACTGGGGTATACAAAGCGTGGCTTCAGAGATAATCGTAGACAAAGCGTACGCAGCCAAGCCAAGACCTGCTGAGACTCCGGAATCGGATACAACCTCGGGGCTCGCGCGCAATAATGGCTGGGCGGAGCGAACGATTACACCGACCACATCAGGAGTCTCGAAAAACACGCGCACGCGAGCATCTTTTTCGCACTCATTCTTAGATATAAAAAAGATAAAAAAAATCTCTCGGAGGAGTTAAGAGAAGTAGGGCACGAGTGCTTCCTAAAAGCATGCCTCCGGGCGACTTCTTGCGGAGGCAAATTCGTGCTATTCATGCGAAGACCTTTGCGCACGATGCCTCTGGTACCGTGCAGCAACGTTGAAGCGACGGAGCATTTATTCGAGACTTCTACTACACCGCGCTAGAAAGTAGTGCGGAATATCGGTTGTTCTCTGGAACTCCATGTACAGTGCAGTTCAATACAGTGGTTGATATCGAAGCCGAAACCTTAAACCCTGCGCAATAGGATCTAGTATCGTGCATCGATAGTGCTGTCATCGACGACGTTTAGCATGGCTGAGACTATAGTCGCTGGGACAAACCTATTTTACACGGACTAAAAAAGAGTTACCTTAGCTGCTTTATGCGAAGAAGTTTACTTTTATAACAGGCCTGCACAATAACTTATATGAACGTAACTGAATTCTAAGAAGTACACGGAGAATAGTTGTTCTTTCAAACATCAGAAAAGAAATAGACGACACATATACATGAATACCCACACATGTGAGGAGCTATTGTGTGCGACATCACATGTTCGTCCTGGAGAGGTACACGTTTGGTTGGAACGTATAATTTGTGAACATAGCCTTAATGTAACTGATTCACAGATAATCGATCGACAGTCGATCGTATTTATATGTGTGTACGTAATGAACCGCGTTAGGCGTCACTACAATTTGTCATCGCTTTTCTTAATTGTTGGTGTTTAACGTCCCAAAACCACGATATATGATTACGAGTGACGCCGTAGTGGAAGACTCCGGAAATTTCCACCACCTGAAGATCTTTAACGTGCGCCTAAATCTATATATAGCACATGGGCGTCAAGCATATTCGCCTCCGTTAGAAACGCGGTCGGGATTCCATCCCGCGACCGGCGGGTCAGCAGTAGAGAATTATATATAACCACTAGACTACCGTGTCGGATGTCGCTTGTCTGGCGTTGTCGACTGTTCTGTACTATTCTTCAGCTGCAAAACACATAACCACATACTTTGCGGGAACATTTTGAACCCTCAAAGGTATGGCTTCAACAATATACACTTCATGGAGCTTCTAGCAATCGGACCACGATGCACACATTTAGGATGCAACTTGAGCATGCGTATTGCGTGTCCTGTATACTGCAGTTTCCGCTTTCCCGCCAAAACCAAAGGCAGATTCGTGGCCTCGTCCTGGTGTGTGTAGCCTTTAGGAAGCGGCAATTACGCTCAGCCACTCGTCATTAGGGTCACTCAATGCGCGCGTGTCCCCTTTCCTGAGTGACCACTCGCCGCAAGAAGGCCTAGGGGTACGGAAAGATGCATGCGATCGGGAGTTTGTTTTGTTAGGCCTAAACGTATGAAAGAAGCGCAGAATTGACGTCGTCTGCTGTAACTTCGTTAGGCCTAAGGAACGAGAGAAAGACACAAGTGAAGCGTCTACATTTTCTTGGTTAGGCCTAAGAGACGGAAGAAAGACAAACGGCACGCCTGCCTTCTCTTCATTCGGCTTAGGCATAAACCACACGTTCGTCCCTCCTTTGTTTGGCTTAAAGAACGAAAGAAATTGCACCTCTGTCTTTCTTTCGTTAGGCTTAAGGAACGAACGAAGCACGTAAATGGCACGTCTGCTGTTTTGCTCATTAGGCGTCAGGAACAAAATAAACAAATGACGCTCCTTTTGATTCGTTAGGCATAAGGAACAAGACAGACGGAAACGACACGTCTCCTTTTTGTTCTTTAGGCGCAAGGATAAAAAAGAACAGGAAATGTCGCCCTGCTTCCTTCGTTAGACCTAAAGAACGAAAAAAAAAAGGCAGAAATGACGCGTCTGCTGGCGAAGGTTGCAGCCAAAGCGTACACGTAAATACGATGGATACGGCTCTTGTATACACGAAGGGTGTCATTCGTGTTATAGAAAAGCGACAAGGTCTGTAATTGTAATGCTACTTTGGAAGTCGGCACTTAACCACTGGACTCAACAGGCGCCTTCCTAGACGACACAGGGAACTAAGAAAAAAAGCTTCTCTGCCTAAATATCTGGGACAAGTGCAGCTCTGAGAAGGGCGAAATAATGGTGTACGCACTTCCCGATAGTTAGTATTCAACGAAGTAGGAACGCATCTGCACATACAAGCAAGCCAGGTGGTTAAGGAAACAGGAACGTCCCTCAGAGACAAGTAATTGACGCGAGGCCTACGATCACGCCGCGGGCAACAGAAGTGTGGCTGTTGGTGGAACCTAACTCCTGACGAAGTGTCATTAAACAGTGGTAAGATAAGAATGAAAATGTCTATTTCGTGGTAATATTTGCGGAGTAGTGGTCCGCTCAATATGGGCCATCGAAACCACGCCTCGAATCATAAGCGCACCCCGTTATACTGCGTTGTATTCTTTAAAAAAAAGGGGGGGGGGATCGATTTGAAGCCAAGATGCAGTGGGAAGGTAGATTAGAAGTGCAAATGTATTTAAAATTTAAGGTCTTCCATCATTACAGGCCTGTAGCTGTGCCAGAAGCACATGGACGAAGACAACGCCTTCTTCTAAGGGTTATTTTCCGATGGAGGCGGAAATGTTGTAGGCCCGTGTACTCAGATGTGGGTGCATGTTAAAGAACCCCAGGTGGTCGCAATTTCCGGAGCCCTCCACTACGGCGTCTCTCATATTCATATGGTGGTTTTGGGACGTTAAGTCCCACTAACCAATCAATCAATCTTTTTTGGATTATTGGATCCAGAAGCAAACAACCTTTCTGTACTTCGTAGTTTATTAGAAATGATTGTTAAACTTTAAAGTCTTTCACTTTAGAGCTACGGGACGATTATGAGACCCGCCGATGGGGGTGACTCCGAATTTCTTTTCGCGTATCCAGGATCTCATTGACATACATATCTAACTCAATGTTCTCGAACACTTTTTTTGTTACCTTTTCCTAAAGAAAATGTCCTTACATCTTCTGCAAACTTTCCGAGTGACATTTTTCTAATGAATTCATTGTGCCCGAAATAGAGGCCTTAATTAGATAGGTATTTGATTTTCCCGCGTTCTATCCGCAACGGCTGAAGTTGGCTTAAAGCACGCGAACTGTTGGCTTGTGTTGGTCAAATAACGGCCGATATTGTTGGCCTCATTTTAGCTAAATATTTGGTAAGCGTTGGTTATTTACTGTTGTAACCACCATATAGTGCCCTAATAACACTCTACAAGCCTCAAAACCTAACGCTATAGTCTTCACGGAAGCTGCACCACATGGCGCTTGATCTAGCATGAAAATGTTGGTACATCGATTTGTCTAAGTTTCGTTCATTCTGCCTCCGTTTGCATCCGTGTAGCCGGCAGCCACTTTGTCGCAAGACGAAGTTCAGCTAAACGCTCAGCAGTTCCTCTTCACCTGAACCTTTTAGGCTTCGCAATTTATATCAGCTCATGATATTCACTAGGAGTCATTACTTTATCTAAAAGAAACGCCGAAACCAAACGCATCAATACACGAAGCCAAGTGGGCTTTCGAAGCTGCAAGCGTTAAAATTAGGTATATCCACGCACCATCCAGCATTTTTGTGGTGGATGAACAATCGCAGCGCCAGTTAGTCAAGTAAAACATTGTAGGTAGCTGTACGGTAACAGCAACGTACACGTCATTCAACTTCAATCTAAAAACCATCTGTTCTGCTAAAATAATTTGTTTTTCCTCCATCATTGTTCCTGCCTCAGTGCCTACCTGGATCGCGAGGATGCATCTCGCTCATCCGCTCGTCCTGTCAGCGGCCGTAGCGCGCAAGATCACGTGACTCAGATCTCCCGGTAGGTGGGTGGGTAATGGGGTGTGTGCTGGTAAGAAGGCAGGAACTGCTTCTGCGGCTGAGCTCAATCGAGGTCACGAAAACTCCCCGCGAGTTGTGGGCGTGAAGGGGGGGGGGGGGGCAATTTTGGATAGGAGTGTTTTGTTCATGTCTTTTTTTTTTTCATCAGAGCATGCGCAATATGACGTCTCCATTACGCGTTCTTGTTTATGTGCGCGTGTGCGCTGTTCACTGCTCCCTGTTTTGGTCCATCCATCCGATGGGTCGACCCAGTTCGGCTGAGTTCTTTTTTTATTAAACGTGTTTACGTAGAGCGTCTTGGTATGGCTCCGCCTTTTTCTCTTGTATTAAATACTATTTTTTATTCTTTATTATACCTATTTGTTTACAGATACGTAACAGGCTCCAAGAATGAGTATTATGTGAGGGGGAAAGTACAATCAATTTTTATCACTGACATGGAGCAAACAAAAGTAATTAAAAAGCCAGATATACAATTGCTAAATGTGAGAAATAACATGCACTAATTATATGAAACTTATGTGTGTTATACATAACTTAACGGGTTGACATGTAAACGTACAATGAATGAACACCAATAAAAAAGATATCTTTACTGAACACAGTCGTAAATAGTTCCTATTTTATTTCTTAGAGCCGCGCGATCAAGAATGCACACTACATCATCAGGGAGGCCATTCCATCGAGCAATGGGACGTACTAGCGCGGATGCGTCAGAGTTGGGTCCATACCACCTAGATAATTTCAGGCCTGCTCACCGTTTGTGCACCGGGCTTTCCCGTCACTCCGTTGAAACCATCGTGTTTCGCTGCACAAACGTGCCTGTATACGCTTGCTTTCGTCGCTCCACAGACACGGATTGCCAAGCCTCTCGAACTCTCTCGCGGCGTGCTGGTGTGTTTGTTGGCGACTGGAAAAAGGACGCGTTTTTCTGTGTCCGGGAACTGCAGCGTGGAAATGTGACGCGCTTTATGAGCTGGCTATTCGCCATTTGTACGGCTGTAAATCCGAATGGTTGGGCGATGCTGAGTGGCGAAATGTCGCGGCGAATGTACCGAAGTTGAGTGTGTGTTCTCGTTTCAACAAAAAAAAAAAAAAAAACGAAATGTGAGCGAGCCCTTCGTCGAGATGACGTCGACATTCGTTTTCTTCGGGACTCGAAGGTACGCGTTTGCATACTACACATTCCCAAGTCGTTCCCAATGGCACCATCTTCACTATGGTCCGTTCTTGCTCTAAAATGAAGAAGGTGTCGAGTGCAAAAATTGTTAGTGTAAGCCCTGGCAATAAATTAATAAACGCGCGTGGCAGCGCATTTTTCAGAACAGCCGTTTGTCCTCCACGGTCGGCAAACATTTCGCTATTGGCGATTGGCACCACGGGCTTCTTGTATTACCTCCGTGTTACTTGGTTCCACAGGTTGAGGGATCGAATCCCGGCTGCGGCGGCTGCATTTCCGATGGAGGCGGAAAAGCTGTAGGCCCGTGTGCTCAGATTTCGGTGCACGTTGAAGAACCCCAGGCGGTCAAAATTTCCGGAGCCCTCGACTACGGCGTCTCTCATAATCGTATGGCGCTTTTGGGACCTTAAACTCCACATCTCAATCAATCAATCTGTTTACTTGGTTCAGAAAAAAGGAAAGGAATGCTGTTTCACTGCTTCGTGCGTCGGTTTCGTGCATATTATTTCCTTGCCGGTGTTCCAACTATTTCATTTTGGCATTGTAATTTTGCGTCAGTCTCGCCAGCACCTTAGCCTAGTATGTTTCCTTGAAATTTAAATTCCTGTATACAATTACGTTAAAGAGCCTTCTTAAATAGTTTTCACAAGATCTACTTCAAGCCAGTATATTAAAGACCACTGCCAAATATACCAATCCAAGAGCCGGCACTGCAGTAGAAGCCCCGTGGGGGCAACACGGTTTCATCTAGATAAAACAGTGTAGTACTGGGACTAGACCCAGTACTACATGACATAGAGCCAGTACTAAATGTTAGTACTAGGTCTAGACGCAGTACTATCATTTTTTTCCCAGGCTCTAAGTTACATGAGCGACTACACGTCAGTGTGAGAGGGGCCGGAGCCAAAGAGGCCGGCTGGATGCTGGAGTGTTGCGTAACTACACCGCGATCAGCGGGAGAGTGGCCGACCAACTTTTCCTTACTTATCGCTATCAGTATTACAAACGACAGTGAAATATTCGCGAGGAAGAACAAGACGACGAAGAACGAACGAAAAAAAAAATGACAGCTCGTATGATTGATGACGTCAGTGACGGAGCGACGAATGAAGGAGTAGTGGTGCGGCATGTCGTGTTTTAAGGGTGCTCGTTAAGGAACACGAGGTGGTCGAAATTACTAAGCTGCCCTCCACTAAGAGATCTCTCATATGTTCACCGTTTCCTTTGGATGTGTCACCCTGTATATCAATCAACGAACCGGTCCGATAAACGATTTGACGTTGAATGTTAATAGTGAGTTCGTTTTTTCTATATATTTTACGCGTGGCATAGTAAGATATAGGTTGCGCTTTGCCTAAGTATACAAATTCGTTGAGATAAACCGATAGCGTGTTCATTTTCAGTTAGTGTATACGTGAACGAATAGCTATGCAGTGCATTGCGTATCGCGCCTAAGCAATGATACTTGTGCTACGTTTGAGCTAGGTTATGGCGAATTTACTTCCGTGTAATGTACGCGGGACATCAGAGCTATTACGTACTGGGTCTATAATGTAACGACAGAATCGGGCGCAATATTTTTCAGCCGTTCTTTCTTGGGAAGTCGCTCATATACTTCACCGTTTCCATGCATGGGATCTTACACCCCATAGATCAACCTTCGGAGTGATGTGGTATTGCTCGCTAATAGATAGATATGTGGGGTTTAACGGCCCAAAACCACCATATGACTATGAGAGACGCACGCGGAAGGCTCACTAATAGCGACACGGTGTGTTTCCATACTCGTATATTGTATATTGTATAATAAGCTATAATCGGCACCGTGCCTAAGCAATCATGTTCATTGGGTGCTAGAGATGGACCGATAGCGAGGTCATTGCCAGTTAATATCCGCATGTCATAATAGCTATTTGGTGTATTGAGTGTCGCACCTAAGCAAGGACACTGTGACGTTTGAGCTAATAATAAATTTCCTTTCTCCTAATCTACGAATGATATCGGAGCTAATACATGTTTTGTCCACAATATAAATGCTGGACCAGACGCGCTAATATACAGTAGTTCTTCCCTGATAAGTCATTCATAACCTAAACGTTTCATGGGACGTTGCAGCCGGTATACATAAATCAACTGACGAAACTGGGAAGCGTTGTGACATTGGAAGCTAATAGCTATATAGTTCATTTCCATGTGATGTACGCGTGACATAATCGGGCATAATTGGCCCGGTGCCAAACCAATTAGCAAATAAATTCAATGGACGTTCCAGATAAACCAATAGCGAGCTTATTTCCAGTTAATGCGCACATAACGTATAGTCGTTGCATATTGCACATCGTACGTAACCAACGAACCCTGCTTGACGTCTAAGCGAACCAATAGCGATTGTACTTCCACATAATGTGCGCTTGTCATAATGGATATTGTGTATCGTGTCTTCAATGTAGCGGTGGGGCTGGGTAGGAAATGAGAGAAAGGGACAGAGAGTGAGAACAGGGCAGGTGAAATGCGGGGAAGTAAACCTATATAAACGGACCCCGGCTGGCAGCCTTGTAATGCGTTGGATCGAAAGGGTAAAGAGCAGCCCCGCAGAAGAGGGGGCGGACTCAAGAGTTCAAGCATCTGAGGAGAGCCGATCAATTAACATGTTCATTTCGGTATGACATCCAGCCGTCAAACAGACATATGCAAAGCAGACGTGATGGTATAGAGGTGGAATGATTGAGCGAAGCCTGTGTCTATATAGGGTCGACGTCTCTATCCGGGGGGGACTGGTCGTCGTGACAACGACTGGTATATCGTCTTGTCAAGACGTTGACTCTGTCGCGATCCCACCGCTGATCACCAGTTGTCGGGAATCCCATGGGTGCTGTGGTAGCGTGGTGTAGCTTCGGGTTGAGGAAACGACCGCTTACAAGATGGGGATACGAAAAACAAACAAGGTTTATGGCACTATTTACAAATATTTACAGCATGAGGTTAAGAGTTCACAAACCACGAGCGTGGTGGTTAAACCTTTAGTTGGTTCAGAGCCTTCACAAACTACGAACGTGGTGGTTGAACCTTTACTGGGTTCAGAGCGACGTCCTGCACTCTGCGGCGCCGTTATAAGCCCTGTCGGGCTCCTCCTTCTTCAGTGGAACACCAATCACACACACACACAACAGGTGAGGGGTACGAGCATGCACGGAGCACGTGAACATCCAATTTTGAGTCAAGATCACTGCACTGAAAGGTGGCGCCGGAGGGGCTCTTGCTCGTCGTGTGTGTCACTGGTCGAGGGGTCCCCAGCTTCGGACAGCAGACATCAAACGGTCCGCCAATCTGTCTGCTCAATTAGCAGGGCACTTTGTGGCGGCGGTCACCGTTTCTTCAAAGGAAGACGCTGTCTTTTTTGTCCCCTCTGGAACGGCTTACAGCTTCGTGGCGACATGACGTCTCATCCGCCGGCTAGCAGGGACAATGCCTGGCGGGCATAGGCATTCGGCGAGCCGGCTACTTGTTTGAAGATTAAAAGAGCGCCGCTCCTCCGTCATTTCTGGACGCTGGTTCCGAGAAAACTGGGTTCCAGACGTGGGAACGCGGCCCGGCTACGCTTTTCAGCGACAGCATGGCGCCTACCGATGGCGGTCATAACAGCTTCCCCCTCGCCAGATGAGTCACGGAGGGCAGCGGTCAACACTGCTGCTCGCAGGGACGACGAAAGGGTCCGTAGTTGAATGCCGGAAACTGGCCTTCGCTTGTGGCATGGTCCGGGTAATTGCCGAATCTTCGACACTGTTTCTGAAACTCGACCACATGCACAAGCAAGTACTCGGCCCCCTTCGAACAACCAAGCCAAAAGAGGGATGGCAAACCAATTTTCTTTACTAGCTTTAACAAAAAGCTCACACTCAAAACTCTCAGGATTCACTTGTGCTGAGAAATCAAACGTGCTATCTTAAACCTTCTCATAATAAGATGCACGACAAAAAAAAACTAAAATATCAATTTTGTTACACCGAGAGCACTCCAGAATGGTTTAGAAAGAGCGGCTGAGCGCGTCAGCGTTTCCATTCAATTTGCCCTTTTTTTACCTAATGTCAAAATGATATTTTTTTTTTAAGAATCAAGCTCCGCCTCACAAGGCGACTGTTCTTCGAGGTCATGGTTTGCAGCCAAGGGGACAATGGTTTGTCTCTACTTTAAATTTAGCCCCTTTGAGATACCACTGCCACTGATGAATGCCCTACACAAGGCAAGCGCACTCCTTTCTTGAAGCGCAGTACGTTATCTCCTGTAGCCCAATTTCTGGCTCAAGTAAAGTGCAGCTTTGCTTGTTACCACTGTCGTCGAGACATATAACGGCAGCCTCCTTCTTTTCTCGCTGACTACTTACACGGCTCTGTCCCGCTGAGAGCATCAGTCAGGAACTCGGATTCAGTGAGCGCTAATTTTGTCCGAACGTCCGTCTTTGTTTACGGCCGCCCATAATTGTCTACCACGGAGACATAAAGCTCACCAGCCTCCCAAAATCTTAAACTACACTGTGACCTAACGGTCTACCTCAACGTTTAGGGAAAGCTTGATAATATGCTCATGATCACTAGATCAATCATTCTTCAAAGAAGACAATGACAAAAAATATAACAAACACTGCCTTCTAGCAGGTTTGTTCAGTTAGTTACCTGCCTTTGCTAACGCATTTGATTGAAAAAACCACTGAGTTCTTCTGAGCATTTTCAATTACTCTTAGTTCTACAGCGTTGCAGAATACACAGCACTACTAACCAAAAGCTTAATCCTTAACAATTTGTCCAATTGCTCATCCTTACGTTATGTTGTAACTCTGTGTACAACTCAAAAATAATCCTAGGTGCGATACTCATTAAAATCACCTCACGATAATGCACAGGTTTTTTTTAAAACCGTGTGCCAATGGCTCTCAAGTCTCATAACGCGCAACGACAACTGCACTGTGTTGCGCCAAACTTAACCATTTTACGAAATCATCTGGTCTATGTTAACATCTTCTTCCTTAAATGCCAATTCACGCCACATCCACATGACAGTAAAGGCATACGATATTAAACTAAACCTTTGAAACACTAAAAAAAACAACAATTTTTTTTAGTTTTTACCTTCTCGGTATATTCGTACAAATGATTAATGGACTTCAATTTTCAGCCTTTAGTTCGGCGGTTTTCCTTTTCAAAAATTTACTCCGCATCATGTGACTTACAAACTTAAACAGACCAATATGCATCTCCAATTCAATAATCAGTAGCCATACTTAACACGCACGTGCAACCATTGTTAAAACTGACCGCCCCCTTTTCTCAACTAGATTCCTCTGAATCGCACACGATGGGGTCGTGGTCCCGGCAGTTTTGGAGCACGCCCGAGGCTACAAAATGCACAAACACTAAGCAGTGCACTTCCGTCACACCTAATTTTACCCTTCGGCCTATTCCCCGTAGGAATTTGAAAGTGACGCCAGTAGCTCGGAGGGAGCCTGTGCCATTTTCTCTTTGTATTCAACCCTGCGCGGTATTTAGCCACTCTGCCCTTTCGACTTTGACCCTTCGGGCAAGGCCGCTTTCTCGAAGTCGTCGAGCGCAACCGCGCTTTTCGTTGGGGTAACGCACCTCGTTTCCCCCCTCTACACCTGGCTTGCTGCTGCTTGTGCCTCTCCGAACGCCACCATGGACGTTTCCTGGAACGGATTAACGGCTTACCCCTACGCCTTTCTCGTGACAAGGTGGGACCTGTCGTAGGCTTACGCAGTGACGAACGCTTCCGCTTCTTTCTTTTTCTGCGATGTTCGCAAATCACCTCGATAATAGGTTTGCACTGCTGAAGCATGGCGTTCTTGCTCTCACCGGCCACTGCGCTATCAATGCCTAAATTTGACAATGTCGAAAGGTCCCCCTGAGGCACGAAGAAGGTTTCCAGCCTCTTACTGGGCCCATTAGGGCTGCTGGCACCCTCTTCATCCGCGCAATGAGCGTCTTTCGACATCGTCCCCACCTCCAGACCGGCCACGGCCTCGTTCTCTACATCATTTACATGGATGCATTCGAGAATATGCGGGCCCTTCTCTGGCGCGATCTCTGTTTCTAGCGCTTCATGACGCGCCACAACTTCCAGCGCTTTGTGACGCGCCTCACTTTCAGACTCCGGTCTGATTCTTTCTTTATTTTGGCTAACAGAAGTTCCGAATCTTCTGATTAGCTCTGATTTAACAACTTCGTAGTTGTTCGCGTGCTGCTCACTGAGTCGCGCAACAACATCCGCTGCCTCGCAGGGCAGAACCGTGCGTAGCTTCTGAGACCAGGTGTCTCGCTCACACTTAAGTTGACTACACTTTCGTTCAAAGAGTCTAAGATACAGGCCCATATCCCATGATACCTCATATGGCTGCATGTACCTAGACATCTCGAACTCTGCCTCATTTTCGAGTACTCCTTGCTGGCGTCCCAACCTCATACTCAACTCATTGTCTTGTTTGAAAAACTTTAGCTTGAGGCTTTCTCTTTCGTGTTCACTCTTTCCTTCCATCTGAGCTGCTCTTAGTTTTCTTTCGATGATGAGGTCCCATTCTTCACTTAGTTCCTCATCATCAGCCCCCAAATCATTAATCGCTTGAATGATTATGGGTTTTCGTGCCAAACCCTTTGTATCGATCCCCAATTCCTCACACAACAGCAACAAGTCTGACTTCTGCAGCTCCCGCAAGTCCATGATCGTACTGAGTGCTCGCTACTTCCAAAAATAACTTCCCGAAACGGCGAAACTGAGTCTTTCGGCAAAGTTAACTACCAATTCTAAAATTTAACCCTCTTTTAGAACCTGGTTCACTCAAAGGAAAAGCCAAGCACTCACCCATACGTGATCCATGTCTCGAGCCAGCTGCTTCTCCTGGGCCGACTGTTGTTGTCACTTGTAGCTTCGAATCCCACCGATGCCAACCAGTTGTCGCGATCCCACCGCTGATCACCAGTTGTCGGGAATCCCATGGGTGCTGTGGTAGCGTGGTGTAGCTTCGGGTTGAGGAAACGACCGCTTACAAGATGGGGATACGAAAAACAAACAAGGTTTATGGCACTATTTACAAATATTTACAGCATGAGGTTAAGAGTTCACAAACCACGAGCGTGGTGGTTAAACCTTTAGTTGGTTCAGAGCCTTCACAAACTACGAACGTGGTGGTTGAACCTTTACTGGGTTCAGAGCGACGTCCTGCACTCTGCGGCGCCGTTATAAGCCCTGTCGGGCTCCTCCTTCTTCAGTGGAACACCAATCACACACACACACAACAGGTGAGGGGTACGAGCATGCACGGAGCACGTGAACATCCAATTTTGAGTCAAGATCACTGCACTGAAAGGTGGCGCCGGAGGGGCTCTTGCTCGTCGTGTGTGTCACTGGTCGAGGGGTCCCCAGCTTCGGACAGCAGACATCAAACGGTCCGCCAATCTGTCTGCTCAATTAGCAGGGCACTTTGTGGCGGCGGTCACCGTTTCTTCAAAGGAAGACGCTGTCTTTTTTGTCCCCTCTGGAACGGCTTACAGCTTCGTGGCGACATGACGTCTCATCCGCCGGCTAGCAGGGACAATGCCTGGCGGGCATAGGCATTCGGCGAGCCGGCTACTTGTTTGAAGATTAAAAGAGCGCCGCTCCTCCGTCATTTCTGGACGCTGGTTCCGAGAAAACTGGGTTCCAGACGTGGGAACGCGGCCCGGCTACGCTTTTCAGCGACAGCATGGCGCCTACCGATGGCGGTCATAACAACTCCTTGTCAGAGCTGTGTTTTTCAGCTACGTTTCTATGTTTTCAGCTACCATAACTACGTTTACCAGTCAGAGACATGTTTTTTTTTTATTGCTGTTGATCACTCGTAACGTGAAGAGCAGTTTAACTTCTCTCAAACGCTTGTGTTCGTAAACATGTCGATCGATTTCTTTCGAGGTGCAAAAGAACGCCCTCGACATCATAACCCCCCCCTCCCTTTTTTTTTCACACACACATGAAGAGAAAGAGTGACGTATACGCTGGTATCGATCGGCAAATCACCCGCGTATCATGTATATTTTTAGCCAGATTTTGCAGGAAAATATTACCTGGATAAAATCCAGGTATTCCTCCGTTCAATTTCTTATGAACTTGCAGTCATTTAGTGTCCAATAGATGCCATTGTGTACATTACTCATCAGACTATAAAAAGTATCCAATCTAGAAAATCAACTTCGGTGGCATAATGATTGACATGCGTAGATATGGTTTTTTCAGATAAGTTTTTTTGGCAACTGTTGTAATGAGTAAATCTACATTTAAAGGCAGACCGAACATATTTCGATGCATTGGAGGGAGAGCGCCCTTTATGCAACGAATGTTCGATTTGTGTCAGCGTCCGGCCAAAGAGTGACATATAACTGCTGGGCTTTTATAAGAACCGTGATATATTATAATAGACGTAGTGAAGGGTTCCGGAAATATCGACCATATGGTGCTACCGTGCACCTAAATCCAAGTACACTGACTTCCGAAATTTCGCTTTCGTCGTAAAGTGGCCATACCGCGGCCGGGAGTCGACCCCGCGACCTGCGGGTCGGTTTGTCGAGTATCATAACTACTAAACCACCACGGTGGTTAGCGCGTCATATTGTAGTTTTGGGAAATAAAACCTCCACAATTATTAATTAATCCTTTTTCAACAAGCAAAAAACTTCACAAAACAGTAAAACTTCAGCGTTAAGCCTCGCTTAACGCGCGCATTAGTTTTCCTTCCCGCCGGCTTTGGGCTAACCCAGAAGCCTGACTAGATCGCATTCGTTTCCGCGTTGTTTAATATGAACAGCGAGAGTGCGGTAACGAGTGAAGCGGATTAGGCGGGGAAGGTTCGTCGACCTTGATTTAAGCGCGTAATCCGATCCGATCGCCAGACGCGACGTCGGCGAAGGTCGTGTAAAGGTCGGTGCCAGGGGCTCGTGCTGTACTCGCGCCAGGTGATCGATCATTTTCGCTTGTTCTTGGAATAAGCGTCGCGTCGTATTAGTCCGTTTTCGAACTGGAACCCGTACAGCTGAAGCCATTGAAGTACGCGCACGGGTGGTCAAATGTTCCCGGGTGAATTTCCCAGTGCGCGAGCATGAGAGAAAAAAAAAAACGGACATAGTGCAGAGTAGAAAAGTACGCCTTCTACTCTGTAAAAAAGACCAGAGCAGAATATTTTTGCAGAAATAGTATTACGTCTCATTTTTTCTACCCCATGGTCTCGTGCTATGAAATTCACCATCCTGAACCGAAACCAACTAGCCCAACCTTCTACAATTGTAAACTACATTCCCGGGCCCATCTCCCACGTATTCTTATGGCAGCGTGGGCTGGGAACGTTCGACAGACCCGGTACCTATCAGGTCTTTTGCGAATGAACCAGCCCCGCCCCGGTAGTCTAGTGGCTAAGGTATTCGGCTGCTGACCCGCAGGTCACGGGATCGAATCCCGGCTGCGGCGGCTGCATTTCCGAAGGAGGCGGAAATGTTGTAGGCCCGTGTGCTCAGATTTGGGTGCACGTTAAAGAACCCCAGGTTGTCTGAATTCTCAGAACCCTCCACTACAATCATATAGTGGTTTTGGGACGTTAAACCCCACATATCATCATGCGAATGAACCATTCAGATATTGCAACGTGACGCCAACTGGCAAAATAAAGAATTGTTTCGAATTTGGTACCAAAGCTGCGAGCTGTGCTGGCTGACACTGGCTAAAAGCCTTGTGTTTAAAGATGCAACGGAAAGCCTGGTACTTCCTCGATAGAAATGAGATGATTAGAGCATTGCTGGTAGCGAAACTAGAGAGTGAGAACAAAAATGAATAGTGACGAGAACGAGCGCATCTATACCGTAAGGGGTAGGCAACTGCAGGCTGTGGATTTGTGTATAATAGTCTGTTTAACCGAAGAAGGACGACAAGGCGTGAGGCCAACATATAAAAAGTTTTTTTTTTTGGTCGATTCTGGTAGTATACGCGCATTACCGTCTTCTTATGGAGAGGACGCCCATAAAATTCATTCATCTCAGTTTGAATGCACACGATTACAAAGAAAAAAAAAAACTCCACATGAGCTAGACCGTCGCTGTCGCTCAATTGATAGAGCATCGGACGCGTTTTCTGAAGGTTGTAAGTTCGGTGCCTAACGACCGAATGGCGTCCTTTCATCCTCTCTAACTTCTTTTCGTTTGTATCATATCTTTCGATAAAATCAAGACTACAATTAATGTATCTTGTACTTGTTGGCTTGACTGTTTTTTTTTGCTTTCTTTACTAATGGTCGTGTCCAACAAAAATGAGGCTCTTCGAACATCTCGTTAATCAGTTTATATGCTAATACGCTTTGATTTCAACAGCAGGAAATCGAAGTCAGGGGACGAGAGACTTTCTTCGTTCCAAGTATTTGGTGCCTTAAAGTTACAAGGCACTGCCCAAAAAAAAAAAAAAAACACCACAAGTTCAGGTGAAAAATTCACCTATGCCTAAAATACTCCCTATTCAGAGCGCAGCTTCGCATTGAGACAACACCAACTGTCTTGAAGTTTAGTTTGTCTGTTCGGAGTTGTAGCGGCGTAACTTTCTTTACATATTGCCGCAGAAAGTTCCAGCGATCGTGTGCTACGCACACCACTCTTTGCCTAGCAGGTGTCGCGGACCAAGCGAAACGCCAACGATCCCGTTGGGATAAGCGAAACCAGCCGTAGTGCACGTGCCATCCCTATACATGCACACGAGTTCCAAGCGAGGGCACAGCACGCGTGACGGAGGAAAAAAGTGAGGTTATAGAGGGCAATGACTCGCGATATCGACAGACTCCGCATTCGATCTCGTTCGTTTTTTTTTTTCGTACTCACTTGCTTTATTGGTTTTGGGACGTTAAACCCCACATATCAATCAATCAATCAATCAATCACTTGCTTTATCGGTGACGCTGACGACGCCAACGCCGATGATGACGCCGTTTAACACAAGAACATTCACCTAAAAGCTGCGCTCCGATAGCCACAACCAAAGGCAGCAACCACTCTCGTGTGTGTTTGGGTGACATGCATGTCAGCGCTATGTAAGTGTGTTTATGTGCCTCAGCGCTGTGCACTATCAACAGCAAAAGTTTGCAGGACGTTGGATGCAAAAGGGCGAATTTCTACGATACCGGTGCTTAATGCTTCTAATCGAGCTGGTGGTGACTGTATAGGTCCAAATTCCAAGTGAAGTATGGAACATTTCGAAATTACATTCCCGGACAAAGCGGGAAGTCCGCTTTATCGAACAGTTCGCTTCCCGCAAACATTTGCTGTAGATGGCACATACAGGTTTACCTGTGATTCGCTCTATCTCGTCTTCGTTGCGCTATGCACTTGGAGGTACACGCCAGAGCCCCGGACCAAAACGGGACTTGAACTCAGGCACGAATGTTTATGCAACACTGTTTTCACAACTGTGCGCTTCTGGCAGCTATAATTAATAAATCGACGTTCAATCCGCAAGAGAAGGCTACCTAATATCGAAGAATTTATCTCAAGCATATGTTCTCAGACATTTCTTGAACGCGAAAGTTTCGGTGTCCGTTACACATTCAGGTCAACCCTTGATTGGCTTGTCAGGGTAGCCACATATGCGTTGACAAGGCGCTGCTTTATTTACTGTAAAATTTCTTTTCACTCGCTCAAAGATATTTGGGCAAGTGGGTGTGAGGGTCTTCAGTGCAGGGCTCAACTGGCTTTTGCGGCTCGCTAGGCTTGGTCGAGCAAAGCCAGCTGGCTTTGCCGATCCTTGCTAGCAAGCCAGGTCTCCCACAGCCTCGGTCGAGATGTTGTCCACCAAAAAGGGCAGCACTGACGTTTTGGGGCCGTGATTCGCGATCCCACGTAATGTCGGCGAGGGTGGGCCGTTCGCCACACAACGGACAGCTGCGTGCGTATATTGTGGGAGTTACCTGGTGGTTTCTTTGTAAGTGAGGGTATACGTGTTGGTCTGTACTGGACGCCAATCACGCGCCTGTTCTCCAGTAAAATTCGGATGCGAATAACTATCTTTTTGCCGTTCTCCTATTTGGTTTTTGAGGCGTGAATTTATGGGGAGGTTCCCCGAGGGTGGCGGCCGGTACTCGGATGCTTATTTCGCGAACAAGCCGGTCCGCCCTTTCGTTTCTCCCAAGTTCCGCATGTGTGGGGCACCAAGGTATCGCATGCGGGTTTTGTAGTTGCTTCCCCAGAATTCTCATAACTGCCCTTGGAATCGCCTCAGGCTTGCAAACGCGGCACGTTGATTGATAGTCTGTAATCGCAAGGGACGAGTCTCCTTTTTGTTCTGCACATCTGATTAGCATAGAAAAAAAACTTGAAATGGCCTCCGCGATACCGAATAATTTTGAGCGAAAGCTCGGGAGAGGAATTATGATGCCAGGGTGTTAATGTGTACTTTTTTTTCTCACTGAAACTGTAATATATTGCTAAAAAGTATGCCAAAGTCTTTAGTTGAAAGGTTTGTTTACTCGCCGTTACGTAGGGAACCATTGTTGAAATGCTTTAGGTACCAAGAAAACCGGACTTAACATGTATTGAAAGTACGTACAAGCTATCTCTTTCGTTCGCACGAAACGTAAGTTAAGAATGTCCATTGAACGGTTAAAAAAACGGCAGGAAGGGGAAGTTTGAAGCTTGCAATGAAAAAATTCGTAAAGAGGCATTGTGTCCATGAACCGATGTTTTGACATGCGGACTTGTCTTCTTCAAGGCTGGCATGCATTGAGGAAGGCGGGCCGACTTGTCGAAATTTCGGCTCGAGCAAACAACTCCCGTTTGTAACTTCTTTCATTCAGTGGTCGTTACTTGTAGTATAGGAGGATACGTTATTCGTCGACCCGACCCTAATGTAGGCGTACCTTACTACGGGGCAAGACAGGAAGGCGACGAAAAACTACCGTCCCAATAATGAAGGGGGTAAGAAAAAACGGATGGGCCTACTTACCAGTCGCACGGTTACGGCTCAGAGCTCTGGAGGGAATGACGTTTCGGTGTTTCCACTGATTGATCGGGTCCTTGGCTGACGCTGAAGCAAAGTAATGAGAAGAAAGAGAAGAGCTTGGGTTCCCACGGCACCAGAAAACAATCCAAGCGTCTGCGTCGAACGGGGGTGGGGCTTTCAGTATGGGAGGTGCAGATGGAAGACGGGCTCAGACGAAAGTGGCGTACGCCGGCAAAACGACAGGTGCTCCCAGCGACCGAGGTGGACCGCAGGCGAAAGTGGCAGAGATGGACGGCACAGATGGTAAAGGGTACGCGAACACAATCACAAAAACACAACCGGCTCGCTTCACTGCAACTTCGGTACAAGAACCAATGCCTGTGTCCTCGGTAACGTGGGTTTCCAATGTAGCAGGTTTAGGCGATGTTCTGTAGGCGGCAGCGAGGCAACGTAATACACGAGGGTCTGGTTAACAGCTGACTGGTTAACGCTTGACTGTCCGCAAGCGGTACGTCAGCGTTGTTCCAGAACACACCGACGAAAGTAAGAAAGAAACGATTGTCACGATGCACGTGGACACGTGTAACAACGAGAATAGTGCTTTTTGTTTCTGGTCAACTTGAAAACAAATCACCGTGCGCACAGTTTTTCAACACCTCAACGGCCCACTTCACAATCATGAACGTTTATGGTTCAGTAATTGAAATCTCGATGAAACCCACCAACGACGCGTTATAGCGGAAACACCAAGAGTCGGCACAGGTAAGTCGACGTTTCTCGGAACGAGTAAATTATCAGACGCAAGCCGCAACAGATGGTCAACGGAGTAAGAGCACACAGTGGTAACGGATTTTGCCGAAGGGAAGCGCCGTGTAGGACTCATCCGCTCCTGGAGCAGACGTAGGAGGTTATGCTCAGTGGTCCGGTACCAGCCCAGGAGCTGTGATAGATGAAGCCGATGAGCCCCCTTGGTCAAGGTTGGAATCCTTAAACTTTCGGCGTCATGCAAAATAAAAGGGCTCTCAACGAACTACGGCGCTGTTTGTCGAGGTATTGTGACGAGCTCGTACGTAGGCAGCAGACACAGTCTTGTGAGGTTTTACACGGTGGTCTGGAACCAACTAATGAGCCGTGGTAAGAGCTGATAGACCTCCTCCGTGGACGAGGTTCAAATCCCAGAGGTTCGGCGTCATTCAGGTAAAGGCTTGCAATGGACTACGACGCCGTTTGCCGAGGTGTCGAGACGAGCTTCGGTGAAGGCAGCGGTGGTACGCATCCTCTGCAGCTAGCACGAGCGCGAACAGTCTTGACAAGCACGCCGGCGCGTAGGTCTTGCCGGCGACGCTGGTTCTTCCCGTTCACCCCGAGATCTCGCTCTCTCGTGTCTGCGACCGGTGCGGTCGGGTCCTGTGTCGCGTTTGGCAAGCGTGTAGGCCGCCGCTGCCGCCGCTCCAGAGGCTTTTCCGGAGGACGGAGAAAGGGCGGCCGTCGATAGGAAAGAAAGAAAAGCGCGCCGAGGCACCCACTCCTTCCTTTCCAAGTGGAAAACTGGGAGAAGAGAGCATCCGCGCTGGCCCCGGCTGGCGTTTTGCGGTGAGAGGCGCGAGAGCAACACCCTCCTCCGTACTTGCTCGCCGTCGTTACTCTCACGCACGAACGTGCGCGCGCGCGCGTGTGTGTGTCTGTATGTATGTGCGCGTGTAGTACATCTATCTATCTATCTATCTATCTATCTATCTATCTATCTATCTATCTATCTATCTATCTATCTATCTATCTGTCTGTCTGTCTGTCTGTCTGTCTGTCTGTCTGTCTGTCTGTCTGTCTGTCTGTCTGTCCTTCTATCTATCTATCTATCTATCTATCTATCTATCTATCTATCTATCTATCTATCTATCTATCTATCTATCTATCTATCTATCTATCTATCTATCTATCTATCTATCTATCTATCTATCTATCTATCTATCTATCTATCTATCTATCTATCTATCTATCTATCTATCTATCTATCTATCTATCTATCTATCTATCTATCTATCTATCTATCTGTCTATCTATCTAGTCTGTCTGTCTGTCCTGTCTGTCTGTCTGTCTGTCTGTCTGTTCTGTCGTCTGTGTGTCTCTGTGTGTGTGTCTCTGTCTGTGAGTGTCTGTGTGTGTGTCTCTGTCTGTGAGTGTCTGTCTGTGAGTGTCTGTCTGTGAGTGTCTGTCTGTGAGTGTCTGTCTGTGAGTGTCCGTCTGTGTGTGTCTGTCTGTATGTCTCTGTCTGTATGTCTCTGTCTGTATGTCTCTGTCTGTGTGTATCTGTGAGTGCGTCTCTGTGAGTGTCTGTGTCGGTGTTTGCGCCCATCTCTTTTTGTCCTCAAACTTTGTAGTTTCGTCCAATTAAACCTCCTCCTTTTTTTTCTCCAATGTAAATGTTATTTTTCTATTTTAAACTTTTACGACAACCTCACCTTCTTTTGCAGGTCTCTCGGAATCAGTGCACTCAGTTGCTGCTGAATTATAGCTTTCGTCGCTTCCCCTTTATACGGTGCAGTGTGCTGGAACGTCGCTCCGGCCTCATTCAGATTGGGAGTGAATGTGCAATTTAGCAGGGCTGCATGGCAATTGTAGCAGTATTTTAGTTGGTGTTATTCTATGGACAACTATTCGAAGATTGAAGACTGGCTTAGTGCACGGCATTGTAGCTAGCGTGAACGCGATTGCACGCTGTCTTTCTTCTGTGTAAATTGGCATACTGTGGATATTTGAAAATTGTTAGCACCTTGGCCTTTTTATTTTGCTTCATTGGCTACCTGGCTGATAGTTTTTCTTAGGGAGAGAGATAAAAACTCAAGCAATATAGTTAAGGCAGGATGCTTGACAAGGCGAAACTCCGCAACGACTAGACACGATGTCGTCACATGTGGAGTGAACTTAATTTTAATTACACAGCATTGCTAGACAACATTGCTATCAGTGTTTCTTCAATGTGCCATAAGGCAGCCCTCCTAAATATGCAAAATAAAGGTTGATTTCTTTTTTCTACCCTGCTGTGGGAAAGGGCATGGAAACCTGATGGATGAGAGGAAAAAAAATCTTAAAGAGACAGATAGGAAGACATACCTGGAGACATACCTGAAGACTTACCTGGAGGTAGGAGACATTGCTGAAGACATACCTGGAGGTGTTCGGAGTAGCTCTGCAGAACTGTGGTTATCAATCAGCTGCATTGCTTTGCTCTGCTACTACAATATAGGCGGGCGGTCATGGAGTAAGAGAGTCGGGGTGCTTACCACAGGCTCTGGTTTGCGAACATCTGCTAGTCATTGGTCTGGGAACTTGGAGGATAACAGGACAACACGTGAATCTTTAAAGATGATTGAAAAACTAAAGTGGCTGTATTAAAGAAGTTGAAGTGGCACGAAGAGCTTCCAGCTATGTAGCTGTGGCATTGGTCGTGTGGTGGTAATGTTGACGCTTGTAGATTGAGTCTATGCATAAATACAGCAAGGACCTCAATACCACTTGATTTGGCGGGCTGTAGTGACGAAATTGTTTCCCGCAATGACCCAGACTGTGAAGAATTATTGAAGCGAAGTGAGGGGGGGGGGGACTTTTTTGTTTAAGTTAACATTGTTAACATTGATAACAGTGTTAAAATTGTCGTTTGGAGGGAAGCTTTTCACATATCCTTTTTTTATCATATAAGTCATGTTCGAAGGACATTAACGTCGGGATTAGAGAAAAGTATTAATATCGATCTCCTCATGACTAAACGCTGAACGCAGATCCCTAGAAATATTTTAGTAACGTGACTGCTTGGGATACGTCACGAAACGATGCTTGACGCCAGTCGTATCTGTGTAGCTCATGAACATACTTGTCAAGGAAATATTAAAATAAATGACTGGGGACGAAGACAGTCGCATTCTAATCCCGGCTGTGGCGACTGCATTATCGGTGGAAGCGAGAATGCTGTAGGCCCTTGTGCTCGGATTTGGGTGCACGTTAAACAATTCCAGGTGGTCGAAATTTTCGGAGCTCTCCACTACGGCGTCTCTCATAATCATATGGTGGTTTCGGGATGTTAAACCCACATATTATCATAAGACGATCACGCACGGGGTGGGACCTGCTTGTGTCCTGAGGGCCATTTGTTTGAAGATGAAGGTGAACATGAAGATTCTAGATGAAGCAGCTATCAAGGAGAACTCAGTGAAGTAGCGATGAGGGTACTCAGGCCAGTGTAAGAGAGGGTGAGAGAGAAAGAAAGAAAACCACCGAGATTAGCCAGATTAGAAGCCCGGTTTGCTACTCGGGATTGGGAATAGTGTAATAGCATCTGCCGCATGCGGAGACGGTAACTTTTCCAGATGTCACCACAATATCACTTTCAGTGCCTATATACTGATTGAGTCCTTGAAGGACGGCGTGACGAGTGTAGTCACCTCACACATCGGCCGCTCAAGTTCATACGTCAAGCAAAGCCACATTCTAGCTAAAAAGTGATCGCCTCAGGATACGGCTCCAGGACCGATCATCAGAATAGAAGAGAACCGAAAAGCCTTCCGAGACCTGCAGTTCTGAAGTATGTTGTTGAGCTTTCATAAGGCACTCTTCTACACCTGCCCACCTTCTTTTTATATAAATGTATTGTGAGCATTAGTCGTACGTTTCATCTTATCATATGTACATACTTATCATCATCAGTATGACATGTGTTGTGGGGCAGAGGCTCGGCGAGTAAAAGAAGTGCCTTGCCGCCAAAGCGTTGCCTTACAATATATATTTTCGCTTTCGTCCCTCTTACCTCACTTTTTTTGATACGGGCATGGCTTGACTCGACTCGGGTCGTGCTCGCTTTGTGTCGGCCTTTCTCGCGGGGTCACGTCTTCGTCGTCGCTTTCGCGTTCGACCATCGTCACCCTTTAGTTTCGACGGCCGTGCGTCGGAGAAGCGGCCACCTTGATCCCGGCATAGAAGAAGGAAAAGTCAGGAGGGAACGTTTCGCATTGCTATAGAATGAAAGAAGGAGAAAAAAAGAAAGAAACGAACGATGAGTGAGGGAGTGAGACAGCAACAGAAAGAAGTAATGGAGTAATTATACAGAGAGGTTATGCATGGATGGATGAATGAATGAGGCAAGGGCAGAAAAAAAGAAATGAAAGCATTATTGAAAGAAAAATGATATGAATCATGGAAAGAATTTGACAATAACAAAAAGAAAGCAAATATTGAAAAAGAACGAAAGGGAGAAAGAAAGTGAGAGAGAGAGGAAGAAAGAGAGAAAGAAAGCAACAGCAAGAAAGTACAGCAACGCAAACGCTAAAGGCTCTCTTGCCCCCATTTTCCCGATAGGGCAAGAGCTATGGAATTTTTCTTTCTTTTTTTTTTTAACTTCTCACCTTCGTCCCTCTTACATCACTCTGGATACTTGGATGGCTTGACTTGTCCACGGTCGTGCTCGTTTTGCGTCGGCGATGCCTTTCTCGCGGGGTCACGTCTTCGTCGCTTTCGCGTGCTTTCGCAGAAGCGGCACTTGGGTGCCTCGCCTATACCTCGCGTGCTCTGCTCCAGAAACGAGAGCTCACTTTTCTGTTGTTTTCGTTTAAATCATATAATTTCATTTTTTTTGTTTGAAGCCTTTCTCTGCGGCCTCGTGTCGTCTTTGAGCCGACTCCAAAGAGGGCGAGACCTGTCGTCGTTGGCGTCGTTGCTCTAAAGATTGGATGCGACGCCGCGCGCATGTAAGGTCGCGGTTTATGGGTGTCTCGGTTAATGAACTACGCACAGAGTGACGAAATATTGAAACAACGTAGAAGACTTCAATTTACCGAAGACGTCAACACCCTTTCTTGACCCCTTCGTCATTCACCCGTGTCGACATTCAACCAAGTATTTTACTGTTCGTGGCGCGATCGACCTGTTTTCATACGTAATTTATTTCTTATATTTGTTTTTTTGGGAGCGCACGAGTCACCACCTTCGAATTCAAAGGCTGAGGGTTCGAAACCCACTGACAAAAAAAAGGGCTTTTTCGTCCACTTTTATTCCTCTGGAGTTAGGTCGTGATCACCACAATACAGATAGAAAGACTCCAAGCAGTGTTTTTTTAATGTTTTGTTCTTATTTTGCCCCCTTCATTTCTTTTTGTGGTTTATTTCTTTCATCTTTTATTCTCCTGTAACCCTTTCTCCAGCACAGGGTAGCCCGCCGGTCTGAGAAATGGCTGATCTCCCTGTCCTTCCACTTATTTCCATCCTCGTCCTCCCCATTCTCCCACTTAAAACAATAAATGCCTTCCTTGACTTGATTCTTTGTTCGTTTCATTTATGTCCGCCACGGTGGCTCAGTGGTTGCGCTGCTAGGCAGCTGATCAGAAGTTTCGGGTTTCATCCCGGCCGCGGTAGTCTTATTTCAATGCAGACAAAATGGAAGATGCCCGTGTCCTGTGCATGCGATGTCAGTGCACCCTAGGAAACGCCAGCTGGTTGAAATTTCTGGAGCCCTCCACTACGGTATATCTCGTAATGAAATCGTGGTTTGCGTACGTTGAACCCCCGATATTGTTATCGTCCTCGGCTTAATTTTATCTACTTATTTACTTCAGTACCTTCATGACCTGAAGTCGTCGTTCTAACGAAGTAGTTTCTAGCAACAACGACGACGACGACGACAACAAAAGTTCCTGGAACAATTTTGTCTTTTATATTAATCTTTACATGCGTGTTTAGCTAAAGACACAAACTTATTTTCTTTTCTACATTTTTTTTTCGCGTAGCAGTATGACCACCACGGTGTGCGGTTATTGAGATCAATCCTGATTCTTTGATAATCATGCACATTGTTACTTTAGTTTGATGTTCTCGAATGTAGGTCCGTGTGCTCAGATTTGGGTGCACGTTAAAGAACCCCAGGTGGTCGAAATTTCCGGAGCCCTCCACTACGGCGTCTCTCATGATCAAATGGTGGTTTTGGGACGTTAAACCCCACAAATCAATCAATCAATTGATGTTCTCGAAGAACAGGTATACGTTCACGCTAACACCGAGATTTCTCTTTTGACAACGGCTGAAGAACTTCGGACCCAGGAAGCAGGATTGATAACTTGGCCGACAGGCCCTGAAACCAAAATTAAACATTGCAGTTGTACGTTCGTCAGCAACCTTAACTTGAACGCTCTGCAGCGTCGCGAGGACTGGTGTGACTGACGCCAGCCGCGAAGCGCTGCATGGGCGCTGTTTGCGAGATAATAGCTCGACATGCGTTCATAGAATGTCAACATGCATGCATAGATAAACATCTCGGCAATAGACACAAGCTACGCGGCGCTGGTACCAATCACATAATTTCGGGACACACTGCATGCGGAGTGTTCGCTTTATGCTTGCTGAAAACTGTAAATACCACAGCCCAGATTCGGTTGTTAGGCGTGCCGTTGTGTACTTAGTGCGCATTTGATGTGACCATCTCGTACGTATTACAGCCGTATTAATGGGACCCTAAACGACCCCTGAAAATACAGAGTCAAACGCGTTTTTTTTTCCCCTGTAGTTTCCCGCCGCGGTAGTTTAGTGGTATACGGTGCTCGAATGCTGACTCTAAGGTCGCGGGAGCGAATCGCATCCGTGGCGGCTGCATTTCGATATGAACGAAAAATGCTGGACGCCCGTGTGCTTGGACTTAGGTCCGGCATTTCGGAACACCAAGTGATCTAAATTTCTGGGGTGCTGCACCATACGGCGTCCCCCGCGATTCTATCGTTCTTTTGGGGCGTAAAGCCCCAAGTTATTATAACTTCTCTCCTGCCGTTTGCCGTCTTTTCGACACGATTCTCGACGCCAGCACTCCGTTCACGTGACGTCACCAGGAAAGAAGCTCTCGATTGGTCCATACACGAGAAATATCAGTTCTGAATTGTCCCCTACGCTTCCGTGCTTCGAAGTCTTACACAAGTTTAGCCTCGTCTCGTCTGACTATCATGCACGATCAAGGGATGTCACTTCTTCTTGTGCGTTTAGCCTAAACTTAGGCCTATAACAGCGTGTAGCCTAAAAGAGAGAAATATTGAGGGTCTCAACTCTGACTGCCGACATTGTCAACGTGTGTTATGAAGAAATGAGTTGCGAGAAGGCGGTAGCTTTTGTAGGAAGGGCAGCGAAGGGAAAAAGGAAGCCGCTCTGTCTTCTTGCAGCTCAGAGTGGTTTAACGCGCCGCAGTTAATTGCACGGTACCCGGCATACATGTTGCGTTTGGAAGCGGATGCAGCGCTATACCGATGCCTGTCGCCTGCGTCCCCCAACTTATACCGTAGTCTGCGGTGAGAAGTAATGCCTCCTTATCGAGAAAGTAATCTCTCCTAAAAAAGTAATCTTATCGAAAGTAGCTCTAAGCAAAGAGTCTAGATATTCCCACAAAGCGCTCCGAACCGTGCGAGGTCACATTGCGAGATAGGAGTTCGGTCGAATTCAAGTCACGTTGTTGGAATTAGCTCCGAAAATGGATCGGAAATTCTTCTCATGGGGGGCGAGCAGCACCAGCATGGCAGTTATTTGCAGGATAAAGAGAAGAGAAAGAGAAGACATTGGCGCTTGTGATGGGTGAATAGTATAAAGGGAGATAGAGAGTGAGAAGGGGAAAGGGAGGCAGACCTGACACAATGAGACACTCAACCACTCCCCAACGTACGTACCACCCGGGCGCGGAACATGTCAGTCGCCAGCGGCGAGGTGACGCAACAATTCAGTTTTCTTAGCGCATGTTCCGTGCTTTATATAGTTGACAGTGTTAATCTGTGCTAAAGTTAGTGGGCCAGAAAACGGATTCAGGCCGACCTCTCAGATTTTCTGCCACAATAAACATTTCGCTCTCTCTCTCTATGCGAGAGAGAGAGATTTGCCAGTCCAGCTTATAATAAGCCGATATGGGCTCATTTCATTGCCGGGTCACTTGGTCTCCAGTCGCATACCCTGGGCTTATTTGCTTTTTTTTCTTAGCAAATGTAGTTATATTAGTGAGCATCACGTTCACTAATAGCGCGTTTTTTATTAGCTCTAATAGCGCGGCTGTCAATGAAATTGACTAGTTGAGCGATGAAGTCAAACGTGTGTTACGTTAATCTACAAGTTACGTACGTTAATCATGCACCGGCAAGTGAGCATCCAAGCGAATGGAGGCTTCCTTGAAGACAATGTTAAAAAGTAAATATCGGCTTTCGTTCAATGTCGCACTTATTTTCACTGTTAAAACTACTTTGAAAGACATTTCAATAATTAAAAAAAATTTAATATTGAAAAATTTATTAAATACCAGCTTCTGTGGGTATTTTTTTTTGTGATCACTATTTGCTTGTTAGATCAATGTCACCTGGTAACCCTGGTACACAATGGTATACTACCAATAACCAAGGGTCGCGTCAAAGGGTTGATGGGGTGGTGGGGCTGACCCCCCCCCCCCTTCCTCTCAGTTCCCGTCACCTCCCCGGGGTTTATAATTACCTAAGTTCATGGTTAACAGCGCATGAGGACACGAACAAAAGAAGACAACGTATAGCAAGAGCGTGGTCGTTCAACAAAATGTTTACTGAGATCTTGAAAACCTGAATGAATGGATAATGCACTTTATTAAAGTCCGGCAGATTCCTTTCGGGTGAAGTGGGGGAAAGAGGGCAGACAGGAAAGGCTACCGTAACTGGATTATATCTAGAGCCGGCACATGCCTGGGTGATAATATAGCGGTAAATACGGACGTATATAACTGTCGACAAATCTGGACGAGTGATTAAATATTAACTCCTCTAGGCTAGAGAATAACAGAATAGTTGGGGAAATTAGGGAGAGAACGCACAAACTTCACTGGAAGCAAAGAACGGTAACGAAACCGATTTAGTTACAGTCGCAAGTTTAGTTATCTGCTGGTTGAACTGTATGTGCGTTGGCTACTGATAAGAGGAAGTAGAAGAAATGATGACGTGAGCGGAGGAAAAAAAAATTAGGTGATATTGGCATTCTGAGAACTTGAACTGTGTTTTAAATGACTAAGGCACATGTAAAGGATGAAGGTCACTAAAAGTTAGATGCTTCTGTTATGGACGTTATCTTTATTTGGAAAGCTTCCCTGATTATTCTTTGTTGCACTCACTCACTCAATCAATCAATCAATCAATCAATCAATCAATCAATCAATCAATCAATCAATCAATCAATCAATCAATCAATCAATCAATCGATAGATCAATCGATCGATCAATCGATCAGCCATCAGAAATGTCATTCGTGTAGTTTTTTCGGGGGCCTTGATGTTACACCATTATTAATCATTTATTTATTTCATTCATTCCATGAACAAAAATTATTACGCCATCATAAAGCATCAATTATCTCTCTAGGTACGACGACCAAGCACGTATAACACAGAAGTCCACGTGATTCGATTCTGCACGAAATCGTTGTCTGTATTCGAGAAAATACGGAACGTAGACTCCGCGGTAGCGGCGCCCTTGATTCTCCCTGTCTGCTTGACTCGCCCCAACACACACCTTGTCCCGCCAACTGGGCCCGCTGGCGGTGGTTTTCTCTGCCCCCGCAGAAGTGTGGCCCCTTGCAAAATCAACGGCGAGGCGTCCCTGCGCTCTAATCCACAGCGGCAACTGTGTAGTGTACTTGCGTGTTGCGAGCAGTTGCGCGCCCCGCGGTACATAACCTTCCGCGCCGCCACCCAGCGTGCCTACCTACCTGCACGTGAGTAAGCACGAACACGTGGTGTAGCATTAGCGCGTCGATGAAAGGCCGACTGACTCACGCATCCTGTTTTTCCATTAAGTGAGCCAGTGGACCTGGACTAAAGTGAGCCAGCAGCACCGGGTGCGCCCTCGCTACCGGATAAATCCTTGAACCTGGACGCGCGCCAGGGAAACGATCAAGTTTTCACAGCTCGATGTACTCGAAGGGTATGCCTTTTAAGAAGTAGAGCGACATGAAAGAGAGGCTACTACTGGCTGTTGGTTCGGATCGAAACGAAAGCTCGGCGGGGTGCACGTGATTCGAGCTTCAGAATCGCACAGTACGTGGACATGGAACGTAATGTGGGACAATGGCCAGCTGCCTAGGTACACATAAAAATAAAAGCTCCGCAGAAGTAAATACCAGGAACCCGCATATTCAAGTGTACAAACATCAACCGGCATGAACTGCGATTATGAGAAAAATGAATGTTGTTTACATAGCCGCAGTGACCATACGACTCGCAAGACTTGAAGATTGACCACCCAAGTGCTCAACACGTAACACAGCATGCTGCAGAAGGGATGAAGGAAGGAACCAAAAGGACACAAGGCAGAGAAGCTGAACAGAAACATGTCTGGTTGTCTACTATGCGCTGAGGGAATGGGAAAAAAAACTTTGCGCACGCCTATGGTTGTCCACCTCCCCACCTCAAGCTTTACGTACTTCAACCGGCGTTGCCCCACTTGTGACCAAGGAACGACATCATTCGATTACATGTGATGTGGTGACATCACGATGACGTCAAGTGACATTTATCTCTTCGCCTCATTCTATATGAGGCACTCTATATGAGGCATTCTATATGTGTGTGCTTTTAGACAGATGCACACCGAATGGTTCTAATCACTCGGTGTGCCTCGTGGTTATGTAAATCAGGCGTGAACTGTGACACGGGCAAGAAAGGGAAGGACACGAACGCTTGCAATCAAATGAAAGCTTTATTAAACAAGCAAGAAAATCCAACTGGCTAGCTTTGCCGTCTCACTTCAGATTGTGTGATCATTGGTACCGTTCGTCTTCAAGCAGAAACCCGCCGCGGTGGCCTTATCAGAAATGGTGCTCGAATACTCACCAGGCGGTCCTGGTATTAAATCCCGGACACATCTTGATGAAGGTGATATCGCTCAAGCCCGTGCATCTAGATTCAGGTGCACATTAAAGAACCCCCATGCTCGCAAAAATTCTGGTGCCCTTCACTACGGCTGCCTCTCACGATCATACCGGTGTTTTCAGGGTGTAAAACCTTGAAAATTCTAAATGGCGATTTGAAACGGGACGCCGGATTTTTCGACCAATGAGCCACACAAGGCTTGCGCCTTAATATACAGATATCACGGTGCACTAAAGACTGCGAGTTTCGTGGGAGGATGAGCTAAAATGTTAGGCGCAGTTGGAGCACCAACTCTTGCTCCCTCTCTACGCGTCTCTGTCGTTGCCAGTGGGCGAAAGTGGCAGGCTCGCGTGGAGAGCAAATCGTGCAAGAACAAGTGGCCAGAGCTGCCGAGTAAAGATGAGTGGCTGGGGAGAGGGACATGGCGATTAACCAGGCGTCGCGAACAGATGCGGCAGCGTCTTATACGAGCCAAGAAGGAAGAAGCCCGGCGAAAGTGCACGACGAAAGAAACGTTGGCACGGGAGGGTATAACAGTGCGAAGCGCAGGCAATGGAGTCGGTGCGAGTGCGTGGTCTCAGCACCGCGTGGGTATCTCGGAATGGGGGCGACGCGTAGTACAACAACGGCACGGAGATGCGTCGCGACGAAGGTGGCTGCGAGGTTTTTGTCGCTCCGGGAGCAGGTGCGAGTCGCGAGGTCGTTCCTTCTTTTTAAAACTAGGGTGGAAAATGCGTGATGAAAAAAAAATGTACCGGAGTCTACTCGTGAGTAGGAAATGCTGTTATGTGCTCATTTGTGGCCGGGAGCTTTACGGAAAGATAACATGGTCTCTAGTAAGTTCGCCAAGGATGAGTCGAAAGCGAAACCATCTTTGTATTTTCTTTCTATGTCGATGTACTGAATCTTTCCCTCCCTTCCCGAAAGCTTTCCCAAGGCCTCATTTATTTCTTTCAATGCCAGTGCAAACGCACCTTTCCTCAACGGAAGCCGTCGGTCCACCTCAGTTCAAGGGAGGGCTCAGTGATGCGACGACGCAAGATTGTAGTGCTGCTAGCGTCACACGTGTGTGCCGAGCGCTTTACCACGGAGATGCGACAGACTCGTTTCTCTCTCCAGTATCGTACGTCTACCAGGTTTGTCCTTTCTTTGCTTCTTCTTTGTGGCTCGAAGCACAATCCCGCCTCCGCCTCACGGCACTTCCTAATTAATGTCGGCGCATGCAGCAGCGTCACAGTGACGCTTCCCTCTTTGGTTGCCCCGCCTATAGAGCCACGAACGGTGACACGCTGTCTCATCTCTTATCGAGATAGCGTGGCCGCCAACATTGTGCGTGAACACGAGGAATGCAAGACGCCGCCCCGTGGATCTGCACACAACTGAACGAACAATACTTCATATGATTTCCGTCGTGAGGCACTGCCTGACAGGTTATCTATCTCATGCCGGTAAAGCCAAGCGAAGGCTAGGCAATGAGTGAGAGCAGGAAGGACTTAAGGAGAAGGTGATAGCGGTTGCATCGGTCGCATGTGGCTGGCATTATCAAAATAGAGAAGGCACGCACTTGGCGCAACTAATATGGTTTTGTATTGCCTCCAAGTTCGGATGCATTGGGCGCTTTCTGCACCTCAGCTGGTTCTGTACTGCCTCCGTGATCAACCTCACCTTTGACCAAGCAACGATGTTACGTGACGACGTCATCGATGTGAATTCATGATATGTGACGTCATAGGGACTTCGCTTTTGCCTCGTGGTGACGTCACTGAATTCGGCGTTCTTCAATCTCATGATTACGTCATATGGTGTTTCCATCAAGTTACGATGCTTGTTTCCACTAATCTTTTTGACGCAGCCGACTCGGGGAGCCGATGGTACCAACGATCAAGTTTCGATTTTGATGGGACATCCACGGCCTCACATTAATAAGAAGAACCGGAAAAACCGTAGAGGTTAAGGAAGACCATTAACGAACAGAGTTACGCAACGCACCGAAAACGAAAAGATAAATGAAACTGACCCGTATGCAGGGTGTTAAATCACTGGGAGCTATCTATGACTGGTTTGCCGCAGTGTGAATCTATGGCTGGTTTGCCGCAACGCAAATGCCTTTAACTTTTGCGACCTTGGCCGTAGGTGACCTCATGCCAGTTCAACTGGCATGAAAGAAAGAAAGAAATAAAGAAAGAAATATAGAAAGAAAGAAAGAAAGAAAGAAAGAAAGAAAGAAAGAAAGAAAGAAAGAAAGAAAGAAAGAAAGAAGGCACTGTCTGCTTCGCTCCTTTAGACAATCGGGGTTCACTCATCCCTCGCAGGTCAGCCGGTCATGGCTGGCCAGAATCGAGATTATCTTGCTCATAGATGCTGCGCCTTGCGCTCGCGATTACAGTGCTTCGGCGCCGCCACCACCACTACCAAGCCCGTGTAGTGCTCTGCACTGCATTCTTATTCCGTTTCAATGTCGGCTAGCGGAAGTAATCTGCGCGTGCTCAAGAGGGCGGCGGTTTTCAGATGACGGATAAGGAGTGCCGACCACTGCCGCTGCCACTACTAGGCCTATAAGATCGAGCAGAGAGAAAAAAAAAAGCAGACTCGAATAAGGGAACACCCCAAAGTTATCGTCCTGCAAAGCCTCGTACGAAACCGTTGTACCCGCGGGCAGCATATTCAAGACGGAGGGTATATGTAGAAGCCATGGTCTGAAAGAGGTTTATTGTTTAGCTTCAGGGGATTCGAAACTTTCGGTTCTGGTGGCGCCGGCCTGGCTGAGCTTTATAGTGTTTTAAATAAGCGGGGGAATCTTTGTAAAAGCCCTGCTACTCCTGCGACCACTTGAGGCTCTCCAAAGATTGAGCATATTTTACGTCCGGACCTCCCCGTAGTTACTGTACCGTTATTACCGTGGTGCATCTTTTTCAGGATACATGAAGACAGCAAGTGCAGCCGGGATAGGGTCTGTTGCTTGGCTCTCGGGCGTTGCGAGAAAACGAATTGTGGTATTCGAAACTTAGTAGATGTTTTCAATAAACAGGTTATGGATAGTGGGCTTGCTGCATCCCGTACACATGCAGTTGAAGCGAGGATAACGGAGCCTTTAAGTCACAACGAACAATAACAATTTATTTTGAACTATATGACTCATACGTCAGCGTCAGTCAAGAAGCACGATAGCGAGGCCAGGACCATGATCTCGGACAGCAGTCATCGGCCGGCGCGGGTTGCAGCTTCTGTCCTTGGCAGCCAAGGCACCTGCCTCGTACGCATCGCGCTGGTGGCGCCACTGCGTGGCACGTGGCGTTATCGCGAGGTAGCCGTTGTGCGTGGTTCTCACAAAGTGTAGCGTCGTAAGGCTACCTACAATGGGGATCACCCTGTGGAGAGAGCGAGATGAAACAAAAGAGAGGTAGGGGTTACCTAAACACTTTCTTCGGCTTGCGACGCTCCGAATGGGAATAGTAGAGTAACAGAAAGAGCGAGCAAGAGAGGAGGAATGAGTCATGTATTATATCTTGCACAAAACTGCAGCTTAATTACAGGTGCAAGCGTGACTCAGTCGGTGAATTCTGAGCAGAAAAAAAAAGCAAGGACGACAAGCAGGCGGGTTTGTTTTCTTCGGCGCAGTATACCTCGATCATGAATCACCAACTGGCTCAGTCGTACACTTTGATGAACCAATCGGCTGAAGGTATTGCGAGAGGGCTCGCGTTGGTCTTCTGGACTGACAATCTGCAACCAGGTATTTCACATTTTTTTCACCATCATTACCCACTATTGTGGTTAAATTTACAGATGAAAACGTAAATCAGGCATTATTTTATAATTCTCGGGGATTACGGCGCTTTAATGGTGACTTAGGTCGTCGTGGTGGTCTAGTGGCTAAGGCACTCGGCTGCTGACCCGCTGGTGGCGAAAATGGATGATGCCCGTGTGCTCCCATTTGGGTGCACGTTGAAGAACCTCAGGTGGCCTCAAATTTCCGGAGCCCTCCATCACGGCGTCTCTCATGATCATATATATGGTGGTTTTGGGACGTTAAACCTCATATATCAATCAATCAATCAATCAATCAATCAATCAATCAATCAATCAATCAATGCGGACTTGTAGGTTGACGGGTGGAATCCCAGCTGCGGTGGCGTCATTTCAATGAATGCAAAATTCTATAGGCCCTTGTTCTTAGATTCAAGCGTACAGTAAAGAGTCCATGGTGGTTTAAATGATCAGAAACCCTGTACCAAGACGTCTCTTCAGGTCATAACATGTTTTTTGGGACTTAAAACAGCAGCAACTACAATCGGGGTTGTGTTAATCACTGCTAGGTTGATCGTCAAGTCTGCTCAAGGCGTGACGAGTCCGGCTTTTGTCAAAGAGGCAACATTCGTACCTCACCCTCTTCTGGCAATGTTATATATAAATGTATATGCAGTGCTTGTTTTTGAAGACTGTGTCACGCTTAGTACATGTCTATGGAGACGCTGTACTCGTGCCTTGCGGTCAAACTACGTTTTCTTTTTCTTTGGATTTCCTTCGGGCTGTACCGTGGCTTTATGGATTGTGAGTTTATGGGGAGGCGCACAGAAAAAGAAATAACAGGATTGGAAACAAAGCAAACAAAAGCATAAATACAGAAGGAAGGCGCGATAGAACGAGAAACTGGTTTTGGGGGCGCCCGACGCCGCCCCGAGTGCCCTCGTGAAGGCCAGGCAGAGGTGCACCAGTCGCCCCGCGAACCGGACCGCCGACGTGACTCGACCGACAGTGCCGACGCGTTGTCAATTGAAAGCGAGTGCCGCTTTCGGTCTGCTCCTACGCCGTCGCGTCTGACCTCGGGCGCTTGCTTCCTGGCGGGTCTTTCTTTTTACACGTTTTCGATCTCGTCGCTGCCGAAATGTTTGCTTGTTCCGCGTCCTTCCACCCTCAAAGTAATGTGGCGTTCAGCTCTTCGGATAAGGAGAAGGGGGTAGGAGGAGAGCTAAGCTGGAGGCTCATATGTTGAGGACCCCAGTGATGGTTGAATGGTAGAAAGTCGGGCTCCACTTCTGGCGTGTGCTTCGGGCTGATGTTGCGAAAGGGACAAGTGCCCATTTCGCCCTATGTAGTGCCCCTTGAACGACAGTAAATACGCCTCCACTGCTACCGTGTGCGTTGGTAGAACTGTGAAAAACGGGTAAATTGTCCTTTTTCAAATATATAGAGCCCCTTCAAAGGCAGTAAGTCCGTCTCCACTACTGGCATGTGTGTCTGTACAATGATACAAAAGGGGCAAGTGCCCTTTTGTCACGTATATCAGGTAAAAGGGGCAAGTGCACCATTTGCAGTATATAGTGTCTTTCGAATGGCAGTAAGTCCACCTCCACTGCTGGCGTGTGCGTTGGGGGAACGATGCAAAAAGGGCAAGTGATCCTTTTGCCCTATATAATGGTCCTTGAATGGGTGCAGTAAGGCGGCCCCCACTGCAGGCATGTGCGTCGATAGAATGGTGCAAAAGGGGTAAGTACCCCATTTGTCCTATGTAGTGTCCCTCGAACGGTAGTAAATCCGCCTCCGTGGTCGTCCAAAGGGCAGGTACTCGGCTGCTGACCCGCAGGGCGCGGGTTCGAATCCCGGCTGCAGCGGCTGCATTTCCGATGGAGGCGGAAATGTTGTAGGCCCGTGTGCTCAGATTTGGGTGCACGTTAAAGAACCCCAGGTGGTCTAAATTTCCGGAGCCCTCCACTACGGCGTCTCTCATAATCATATAGTGGTTTTGGGACGTTAAACCCCACATATCAATCATCAATCAATCGTCCAAAGGGGCAAAAAAGAGTATAAAAGGGTCAAGTACCCCTTTTGTCTTACATACTTGTCCTTTTTCCCTGCCCTACCGAGGCACATGCCAGCAGTGGGAGTGGACTTGTCACCATTAAACCACCACTGAGGCCTCTTATGCACCCCTGCTGACGCACGTGATCTGGAAGCATGTGCCCTTTCTCATGCGTGTCGACACTCTCTTGTAGACGCACGTGAGCATAAATACGTAGTTTCTAGAGTCAATAGTGCAATGTGAACAGGAACACAAGAACAAACAACGCATGGCTGTAGGACTGTCCTCCTCTCATGTGCTCTCGTCCCCTTCCCCGTCTCCCTGCGGTTCTAGCACCCCTGGACATAGACTACGAAGATGTCGCGTAAGCGTCAAAGCAGGTGAGACAGCGGTGGGACACGTACATAGGGAGCACAGGTCGAGAATCGCAAGTGCAGCCATGAACCTACAATATCTTGACGTGGACGAGTTGGTTCGTACCTGGAGAAATGAAGTGCGACGTATACGCAAAAGGGAAGCGCTGCGCCCACCTGGGTCTATCTGAATCGGTGTCTTCTCTATATGTCTCTCTTGTATTCATGCAGGCGTCGGCAGGACTTTGTTTTGGGTGTGCAAACACATCGCGGCTGCAGAAGAAGTGGGGCGCTGATTCGGGAGGGGGGCAAGTGCTGGCGTGGCTTGAAGGGCGTGGTGCTTGTTTTGCACCCCTCTGCTGACACCACTGTGTCTTCGTATAAGTCGAGCTGCATTTCTCTGAGTCATCATCATCAGCCTGGCTACGTCCGCAGCAGGACAAAGGCCTCTCCCATGTTCCGCCAGTCAACTCGGTCCTGTGCTTGCTGCTGCCAATTTATACCCGCAAACTTCTTTATCTCACCTGCCCACCTAACCTTCTGTCTCCTTCTAAGAAGCTTGCCTTCTCTGGGAGTCCAGTTAGTTACCCTTAATGACCAGCGGTTATCCTGTCTACGCGCTACATGCCCGGTCCATGTCCATTTCCTCTTCTTGATTTCAACTATGATATCCTTAACCCCCGTTTGTTTCCTAATCCACTCTGCTCTCTTCTTGTCTTTTAAGGTTACACCTACCATTTTTATTTACATTGCTCGATACGTCATCCTCAATTTAAGCTGAACCCTCTTCGTAAGTCTCCAGGTTTCTGCTCCATAGCTAAGTACCGGCAAGATGCAGCTGTTATATACCTTCCTCTTGAGGGATAGGGGCAATCTACCTGTCATGATTTGAGAGTGCTTGCCTAATGTGCTCCACCCCATTCTTATTCTTCTAGTTACTTCAATCTCATGGCTCGGCTCCGCGATTATTACCTGCCCTAACTAGACGTAGTCTTTTACAACTTGAAGTGCACTATTACCCATCTCTGAGTATGAACCAACATTTAACGGCGTAGTTAAGTTACGTACATAGTAGAAAGCAGTCAATACATATATGCTGGTTGGCGCATATGCAATCATGGCGACGTTTGCTACAACAGGAAAATAGAGAGATATAGAGAGGAGCAATATAATAAAGATGAGGTGGGTAACTAGAGTTCAGTTTGCTACCCTACAAGTGTGAAGTGGAAGGAGACAGTAAAGAAAGGGAGAGCGAGAAGTGTGGCAGCTTGGGCTAGTTGGTATGACTTGACAATAATTATAGCGCGAGAACAGATCGACCACAAGAAGACAGCGCTCGTGTCCTTGTCTCTTTGTCGTCGTTCTGTTTTCGCATTATAACTATCGTCATAGAACGAGAGGCAGGTTTCGCAACTCACCCCAGGTGGTCGAAATTTCCGGAGCCCTCCACTACGGCGTCCCTCATAATCATATGGTGGTTTTGGGACGTTAAACCCCACATATCAATCAATCAATCAGGTTTCGCAACTGATACACAGTGATGGGTTTCACATGCGATCACTTGGTGTTGTTGCCTGCAAATACTGCAGGAGGGCTCGTGGCTCGAGTGGCTTTCTGAGCTGATGCGCTGCGAGACCAGGCTCCCAAGATACTTCCTTCATTGGAGGACACGTCATTGAGTCTCTTAAAGCTTCGCTGGAGAGTTCGGAGGTCTTGTTCAAGTTCGGGACAGTGGCACAAGTCTCGCAACAGTTGCAGTTGCGACAATAAATAGCCTCGCGACAGTTGCAGTTATCGCACATGGATGAATCTGCCATACCAATGCCACTATTCAATTACCTCTCCAAAATGGGCCTAGTGGAAAAGATTTAATTATTGTTTATTTCACATAGAAATCCTTGTTGTAAATATTTTTCTGGGGCTCGCTTCCGCATTTAACAGTTGTTTATATTCTTTCTCTTTATGATCTTTCTTCCCACTCTTCTGTAATACTTCAAGCCCATTCCTCATCATCATATGGAGTAGCAGGCCAGAAGTATACAGGCACCAGCAAAGCATGTATTTTTTTAATAAATGGTCTCTATCTCTCTCTCATCGTAAACGCTACACCAACACACAACGGACCCAGAATTGTAGCGTCACGTCAAACGATTTAGGATTGCCGTTGTAGATGTAGTAATGAATTATTGTTCTGTGGAAGATCGCTGGAACATAGAAGTAGAGAAACTCTCTTGATGCGCGTGGTTAGGTCATCTCTAAGTTCCGATTGAGCGGCCAACACAGTCACGTAGTCATATATGTCTTTATTTTTTCGTATGCATCCTTGTCGTTCATACAGTGAGCGCCCTTTATCTTTCATGTTCCGCTTTCATGCCTCTTATCCTTTCGCGATGTTACGCGTTGCCTACGTATCAGAAGCATTGGGCCCAGCAACAAGTCTTAACGAAGAAGAACCGGAAATAACCTAACGACGCTTGCGGAGAGGAACAGGAAAGGTCACGAGCGCAAATCCAAGGAGCCAGATAGTTACACGCGCCTGGTCATCTACTTCAGATCGGCCACATCACGACGGGCGCGCCTTCCCAATATGCAATTCCGGTCAGTGTTGCCCGGCCGTCCTGGGGCGCCGCAAAAACCCGCCCGTAACCCGGCTCACGAGTCGTCTTCGTGGACGGTCACGGAACCACTAACCTCGCGCAGCGCGCGTTCGCTCAAACCGATCGTACGTATGAAGCGGCAACCCGCTCTATAACGGCCTTTCACTTCCGCCTCCTGCCGATGCGACGAGAAGGTCAAGGAAGAGATGGAAAGGATGAGGAAGAGCAGGGGTGGCCCGGGGAAGGGGGGGAGTTCGGCGCGTGCCAAACTACCCCCAAGCGACAGCGAAAACAAGAAGAAATCGACAGGGAGGGGTTGCGAGTGGGGCCAGCGCCGGAGTACCACAGCTGACGTCACCAAATAGAAAGGCAACACGGGGAGGCACGCTTCCCTGCGGGCCGCAGGCTGGCGAGATTGGTTTTTGGCCCGAAGGGGTCGTCCTCCCGGTGGCATCGGGTCTTCCTTCTTCCTTCTGTGTGTCATGTCTCCTTTTGATTGTCGTTTTGGTTCCGTCCCTCTCCTACTCCGTGTTATGTGCTATTGCGTGCGTGTAGTCGCGCCTGTTGCGCCCCGCCGTGGATGGGCAGGGCACAGCACGCCCTCCCCCCTCACCGTACGAAGAGACGACCGTTACAAATCGCGAGACAGAATAGGCTCTGCTCCGAACTAGTTTGCCGCTCAGCAAAAGGAATGACTTGGAAGCAGAGTTCGGAGGAAGATGGGAGGGTTATGTAGGAAGCGCATGGGACCGCAGCAAATTAAAGAATCTATTACGACGGCATTCCCAACGGGAATGGCTGTACATTGCAGGGCAGGGCATTGCAGTAGTGCGGGGTCCCTAGCGCAACGCTGAGTCTTAGCGAATCTCCTGTAGGCATTCTTCTTTGTCCTCGTTTTTATTTGCGCTGGTCATATGTATTCAAGGTCAGTCTTCAGCTGGAAAATAAACCCACAAAAAAGTAAACGAATGAGAGAGAGGGAGAGAGAAAAGGTTCTAGGGTCAAGCAATACCAGCTGGGCGAGCTTCCACAAAGCTGGTAAGGAAAAAAAAAAACGAAAACACAGGACGGAAGTCAGTTGGAAACTGGCCGGGTTGCCAAACCATTCCCGAATACTTTCGTACCGAGAGAACCGTTATATATCAAAAGATGGCACAGGGCGTTTTATCATTGGGATTGTTTTTGGCGCTGCGAGCGCCAATGTCGTTTTGAAAATAAGGTAAGATAATTTCATTTACACCGGGGATGTTAGCCTTGCTCATCCCCTGGCTTGCTTCTTCGGGTGTCTGATGTTGATTATGGTACACACATATATACGATGATCACATACGCACATAAATAACGCGTGCAGTCACGCACGCATACATATGCAACAGTTATTCATAAAGATTTCATGTAGTCCTCAAAAATATTAACGTTTTTATTCCTTCGATTGGCGTGTAAGTAAGCGATCGTCACATTAAATGACAGTCCACCACAGTGGTGTTCAGGCTACGGCGCTCGACTGCTGCCCTGAAGGTCGCGGGTTCGATTCCGTTGACGGTGGTCCCATATCGACGGAGGCGAATCGGTAGCGGCCCGTTTACTGTGTAATGCCAGTGCACTTTGAAGAACACCAGGTGGTCGGAATTTGCGGAGCCCTCCGCAACGTTGTGTCTCGTCATCACATGGTGGTCTTGCGATACGAAATCCTAAAGATTATTAACGTTATTATTAATGATAACAAAATATACTTTTCAAAAGTGCCAGGGGATATTTATGGAGACTCCGGGGGGATTGTAATTATAACAGGTCCGCTGGCAGGTAATTTAAGTAGTCGACGTGTGATAACGTCACTGTGGCACGTGATCATGCGGCAGGTTGACTGAGTAGAACAAACGACTGCGTTAAGAGGCAGGGCCATGGCGTCACAGTGAACAGTACGCACGTTGCGAACCGACAAAAAATGTGCGATTGATTAGATATACTTGAGAGTTTGATGGCACTAACTGCTTCAGACATCATCATCATCATCATGACTATATATATATACTCCCAGTGCAGGACAAATGCCTCTCCCATGTTTCTGCCAGTCAACTCAGTCCTGTGCTTGCTACAAAAAGAATGTGCGATTGCTTAAATATACTTGAGAGCTTGATGGCACTGTTTCAGACATCATCATCATCAGCAGCATCATGACTATATACTCCCAGTGCAGGACAAAGGCCTCTCCCATGTTTCCGCCAGTCAACTCGGTCCTGTGCTTGCTGCTACTTTGTATGTGCAAACTTTCTAATCTCATCTGCCCGCCTAACATTGTCTCCCCTTCCCCCGCTTGCCTTCTCTTTGAATCCCGTCTGGGATCCTTAATGACCAGCGGTTATCTTGACTTTGCGCTATTATCCCTCAAGAGGAAAGTATATGAGAGCTGCATCTTACCAGTATTTAGCTACGGAACAGAAACCTGGAGGCTTACAAAGAGGGTTCAGCTTAAGTTGACAACGTCGTAGGGAGAAATGTAAAGGCAGATCATAGGTGTAACCCTGAGGGACAAAAAGAGAGCAGAGTGGATCAGGGAACAAACGGATGTTGAGGACATCATAGTCAAAATCAAGAATAAACGGTCATGGGCGGGGCTTCAGACAACTAATATTCAACTGTGATGTGGTCAGCCTGACTTGGCAAAATGCGACAATTTTCTCCGTAAATTGCGTTTTATATACTCTTGTCACACGCTTAATGCTGCACACGTAGCGTTTCTAACGAAGTGCAGTCCATTTAATGTCGCAAACTTAATGTCACGAGCTTAATGCCACAGACTTAATGTCGGAAGCTTTTTGTTTACCCACCTTCGTTGTTCCTTCTGCTGAGTGTTGCTACATGCAAAATAAGAAATTTATGCTCTCTCCCCTTAAAAATTAGAGCAGATTTGTCCTAGTTGTGCCAAGTCCGAAGACTATAGTACAGAGCTAGGCAGCCTTTCTTGGTTTCTATTCGGTCTTTCTTTCTTTCTTTCTTTCTTCCGCTTTCTTTCTCGCTTCTTCGGAGTTCATTTTTGTTTTTTCCTCGTAATTTGTGTTTATTTAAAATTTTCTTCCTATTTCTTGCTTTATTTTTATTCCAATTTTTATACGTGGTTTGCATAGTCGTGTTTCCCCAGCCATAGTAGTTACTTCTAGACAATAATATCGTCACCGAGTCTTTCAGAAAACGATCAGAACGCTTCTTGGCTCCAGCGCGCTCTTATTATGCTACAACTGTCGATGTTGTGTGTGGTTTTAGCTGCATGCGTTACGCCAGCACACGATGACAGCATGCGCCGGCATACGAAAGCACGTTCCCCTAAAGAGTGCCGCACTTAAAACTTCCTTCATGGTATTATGGCTTGTTTTCTTCACTGCGCATTATGGCCGTGCATAAACAAAGATTGAGCCCACCGGGTTCACGATTCTTGCGTTCGCCTCGCCGCTTTAAGCAATCAGGGATCCAGCCTGAATAAAGTGGTCACTGTGCAGTGCACTCGTTTATTCAGTCAATGCGCAGTCGCTTATCAATAAACTAGGAAATAGAAAGTTCAATGGAATTCCATCTCATCGGGAAGAAACATGATGAAAGTACACCGACTAAATAAAAGTCTATAATAGGACGACGTTTTGGCTTCCGCACAGAATTTTTGTTCACAACGGGGCCAATATGCTAGAAGTGTCACATCAGAGAAGCCCAGCATATAGGACAAGGGTAGGTCTCCATAATTTTGATTGTTTGCTCTGCTAGTTAGTTTGTAAGCCTTCAATAAAGCCATAACGCTGATAAGATAGGGACCACAGAAAGAGCACAGATCCCGCCCGTCTTGTACTCTTTCTGGGGGTATCTTTCGTATCGGCGCTGTGGCTTCATTGACGGTAGATTGTGCGTCGAGGGACACGACATACAGTTGTGACTTCCCAATTTTTCTTCCTTCAATATGCTAGCATTCACCAAGTCAATGTTGCGATACGTCGTCCCTGAATTTTCCGCCATTGCAGAGGGCGCCACTTTCTGTACCCCATCATTTCGATAACAGGAAATTCGGACGCATTAATACTGGATCGCTACAACTGTTTGTCCCTTCTACAGTCAGAAAGTATTACAGAAGAGTGATGCTCAAAACAAGGGGGACCACAGGTGTAGGTGGGACGTCATTGGAGAGACAATCTTAGCACTTTCATCATCACGAACAAGTTAAACGGTCACGCACAACGACAATTAGACGGTGAGACACGTTCATCGACGTTGTAATATACATGCTGATAAGGCAGCGACGGGGGCTAGTTTGTTGTAGTCTCCTTCACCGGTAGCAACAGTACCCCCGCAGTAAAAACAACCACATGATGAGCTACTGCACGGGACCGACCTCAGCGGTGAAGATATCAGCCGTGAAGACCTGAACGAAGAATACCTCAACTTGGAAGTATTCAACGGGGACGACTTCTGTGGAGAAGACCTTAGCGGTGAAGACCTTGAAAGACACCTCAGTGCAGAACATTTCAACGGAGATTAGGTCTACAGAAGCGATCTGTACGGAAGAGACCCCAAAGGAGTAGAAGAGACAACGTCTCAATGCGTTAAGACGATAGCGGTTTCTCGAAAGTACACTACACTATCGAAGCGCCCGCGCAGTAGAACGCAGCCTTACCACGTTGCTGCCTCGTTTAGTAGCGCGCACGGTCCAGCCGGCGCGTGTTTAGATTAAACCCGCAGCTCGCACTCCATCAACATTCATGACGAGTACGTGTATGCGGCGAGCCGAGAGAGCGAAAAGTGCGCGTAGCACTTGCCGACTAACACGTGCCCCGTTTGTCGATCGCTGTTGTTGCAAGATTGCAGACTGCTTGCTGAGAAGATCATCCCGTACCGTTGCGAATCTCCGAGCGGCCCCTCTCGTAATGGGATTTCTTCTTCCTTTTGGGCCGCGCCAGTTTCGCTTCCTGCTTCCAGCGCGCGCTTTCGCCCGTATGACGTCACGTGGGCCATCTGCGAGCACCGGCGGGCTTCGGGCCCACTGGACAGTTACGGATTGGTGCGGAAGTGTCCGAGGATGGCACGGCGTGGCCAAGATCAATTCTCCCGCGCATTTTTTTTTTATTTCAAGGTCTAGCGGACCACTGCAGACGCCCCCCCCCCCCCCCTTCCTTCATACCCTCGGGGGCTCCAAAGCGGGCCACCGCCTCTGATCGAGTTTTGCTTTTCCTTCCGCATTGTTGCTTCCGGAGACTGGCTTCCGGTTTTGCAGTGCTTCACGTATACTCAGTTGCATTGCCAGCAGTCTTTGCTGGGGAAGGTGGCCAATTAAGTATATATTCGTGTGATGGAAGTCTCACTCCGCGTCACAGTGTAAGAAAATTAATTTAGGTGCGGACACTCGGTCACATAACCCGTCGAGATAATATTCGGCGCTTTCAGTCCCTCTAGCGCCCATGTCGCAGCTCTCCCCGTTTTTTTTTCTTACACCGTGCTCTGCGTGTTTCAGGGCGAAACGTTTGCGTTTGATTGGCGACGCTTTCTACAGAATCCTGTACAGCCACTGAACATATGAGGTTACCCGAGATGAGCCGTTATTAATGGCTTCTGATCCTAATAATAACCGGATGTGCGGATGTGCAAACCGGATGTGCGTTTGGTTAACCTCTCTGCCTTTCCTTGCCTCTTTGTCTCTCTCTCTCTAGGGTGGTATGTTAGGGAATAATAATAATAATAATAATAATAATAATAATAATAATAATAATAATAATAATAATAATAATAAGGTGTTTCACGTTCAAAATAACAATATAATTATGAGAGGCGCCATAGTGGAGGGCTCCGGAAATCTCGACCGTTTGGTGTTCATTACCGTACGCCTAAATCCAAAGCCGCAAACATTTACGCATCCACCGAAAATTCAGCAGCCGTAGCCGAGATTCCATCTCGCCAGCCTCGAAGTTAGCAGTCAATGCCTTGTGATCTTCCTGTACACGGCATAAATGTCACTAAGACAGGTAACCTTCACGTTGCGGCTGTAGCGCGGCCATGCAGTTCCCGATGCTATTTTTCCTTCTCGATACTGTCCCAAGTTCCGAGTGAGTAGTGGAGTCCGGAATCTGCCTTCGGTACGAGGAGTTCTTGCGATAGACGTTCGCCTTGCGTTCGTGACTCGTTCATTCGCTCGTGCGTAGTCTTCGCTGCTCATGAAATCAACGTCGAAAGTTTCATTTTTAAATTTCGCGCCGAAATTCTCCGCGTGGGACGTGAGACGTTTCAAACTTTCTTCGCGCTTAAGTCCCTTCATTAGGCGAAAGCCTTGCTCCGTGAAACTCCAAAAGTGCTGCCGAAGTCAACCAGAGCGATTTTTTTTTTCGCCTAAGACGCCAGGGGGCCACAAGAACTTGTGGCGTCACCATGACGTCACAGAACTTCGTGCCCCGTGTTGACGTTATCTGATCACGTCGTCGCTTGGTCGAAGGTAGGCCGGTCCCGGGGTCCCTGCTAAACCATGTACAGTGCAGAACGCTTGCCATGACCACTGACCTAGGACACAATGCAATTTCATGTTGGGCGTTGCTGAGGAAACAGCGGGGGGGGGGGGGGGGGGGGTCAATACAATCAAATTAAAAAAAAAGACAAATGTTGTCTCCGGCAATTGCGTGAGGCACGCTGTGACCTTCTAGCTCAGTGTCTACAACAACGCTACACATTTATAGACCGCCTACAACAAATTGAGTATAACACACTTACACAATGACTGTCAAAAAACAAACTCAATTCTTAGCTGAGATACACAAAAATCACCGTCCTTTCGAAAAACTGTGTTTTTTGAGCAAGACAGCAGTAAGTATTGTAAAATGACCCTCCCCCTCCTAATTTGACTCGAAGAATTTCTGCTTCGCTGGATTCGGCGGTGCCCATACTTTCGGTCTCATTTGCGGCCGACAACGAACGGGTCACTCGACAGCACGCAAATTGTATTTCCGCCCATGGCGCTCCAACAAAGATTCAGAGGAGAGAAAAAAGGGAGTGGGGAGGGGGAGAGGAGATAACATGCTCTCGACAGCGCACCGAAGAATTGGAAGAGGAGGAAGAAAGTTTAAGCGGAAAGCGAAAGTTTAAGCGAAGAATTGGATTGCTGTATAGGAAATAAGGTGGAGGTGTTTTTGGCGTTTGTGTGCATACGCGAGCCAAATGGAGCGGTTCTTGCTCGCGGCCCCGTGTGTGGACGCAGGTAATACGGATAGCGACGCAAACTGTCGCAACCCGTTTCCGCACAGAAAAAAAAAAAAATAAAGTGCGCGTGGAATGAAAACTTGCGGAATCTTGTTTTTTTTTTCTTTTTTTTTTTGTTGCAGCACGCCCGCCGGAAACGGTGACACCGGACGCAGGAAGTAATTCTCTTAGTGCAATGCGGATGTGTTAAGTGTGCTTGCACTTTTTCTAGACACTCGGCTTCCCCCCCCCCTCTCTCTCTGGAAAGTTCTGGGACGAGGTCAGAGGAGAGTTGTAGGAAGTTTGGTTTTGTAACCCGCAGATTAAGCTTACAATGTAAGTCTATGCTCGAGTCAAGCGTCCAGTCATAGGCTGTTTATAAATTGGGTAAGCAAAGCTAAGCGTTTATTTTTTTCTTGTCTCATACAACAACTCAAGGCTGTCCAGAAGGCGCACGATGTTGCGGTACCGGCCTATTATGGTGGTCCCTTTTCAATAGAAAAAAAAACGCTATACGTCCGTTCACTGTACGATGTTGGTAGCACGTTAAGGAACCCCAGGTGGTCGAAATGCCCGGAACCTTCCCCTACGGCGGGCCTCACAGCGCGGTTCGGGCATGTTAAAACACTCAAATCATTATTGAAATTATATTATCGTTATGTAGCGCTTATCATCTTGCTTCCCGGTGCACACTGCATAGCTTTTATTTTTTTTTCTCACGTTCCCTCGTTATCCTCCTGCATTGAGGGAAGGTAAGCACCCACAGCCGATACGCCGATTCCTAAAATTACCCACGAGCGCGCCCATCACAGACCGTCGCGCAACTGTGGTACAAAAACACCTACCACGGCTGTCGAGCCCCCTTACGAGAGCTCTGGACACAAACAAACAGACCCCACAATGTGTGGTGCATGAGAAGCGTGCACAAAAGCACGTCTACAAGCCTTCGGACAAAGCGGAGCCTATGTTCTCATGCAGGACCGGTGCGACGTTGGTGGGTGTCGACTAGTCCGTTGCTCCCCGAACAACCATGGCTCCGCGTGCGGCGGAACGAGCAAAAAAAAAAAAAAAGCGCGTGCACACAGTCCAAGACAATGGTTCCCCGACACTTCCTCCATTAGCAACGCTCTTTTTTTTTGCCTCCGCGGATATACGCCCCTGTCACAGGTGGCGGCTGTTGGTTCCGGGCGCGCCGGAGGTACGCACACTTAGACGCCGACGGGCAGGTGTGCAAACACGTGCCACTTTTCCTTTGCTGCCTCGCGCCGGGTTCCGCATAGGCTTGCTTGAAGAGAACTAGTGCGTGCTTCGTATTACCGCTTCGCCAGACCTCCGCGATCTGCATGCAGAGATTAGACGCCTCCTCACGTACTGACGATCTTGCTTTCCATTCATACGAGTTGAAAGACTACAATTAAAGGGACACTAGAGAGAAAACGTTGACTTCGTTTAGCTTGACAAGCTCCACTCCGAGAATTCCACAATACCACACGTTCCACTCTCGTAAGTTCACGTCTGTGGACACTATTCTGCCAGTAGCCCGAGACAAGACGTTGCAACAAAAAGGCGACGAAAGCTCTGTTCAAATTCCTACGCGACACAGACTGGAACAAGTGGCTGTAACAGCAATGTCACACGCCGCGAAAGACAAGACTGGACAATGACTGGGTGTGCGCGCGTGTGCTGCCGAATGTGCTGTGTTTATCTCTCTTCCCTCTCTGCTCTCTATCTTTCATCTCCCACATCTCCTCCTATGCGCAGGGTAGCAAACCGGCTGCCTATAGGCTGGTTAACCTCCCTGCCATTCTCTTCCTCCTATATTTTTCCTCATAGGTTCATTATTAGCGGAGAAAGATCAACGTCGAAAGTTTCATTTTTAAATTTCGCGCCGAAATTCTCCCCGTGTGATGTGAGACGTTTCAAAACGTATTTTCCCACTTTTGTGACATCGGATCGATTGAATTTTCTGAAACTTTGGTCTGCGGCGCCCGCAGACACTTCATTTTAATTTATTACGAGCTATACGTAAGGAACCAGTGGTCACCTTCAGAAATCTATGACGTCACGGTGTTTAGCGCGATAATCTCCAGGTGGCGTCTCTCCAGGCTTTTTTTTTTTTTGAGCATTTTCACACTTACGAGGTGTTGTGTCGTAATAATCAGAGTGGTGTTTTCAGGATTGTGAAATTGTATACTTTACTAATACGCCAAAAATCGTTTTGCTATTTAGAGCCCCTCAATCTCAGTACGTCCATTATACCGTCCTTGTCCTCCTTGTCTGTTAGTTTTTGTTAAGCCTGCATCTAAAAAAGAAAAAAAAGGCTAAGCATGCACTGAGCCTAACTGAACGATTATGAAGACTAATATGAGTGTTGTTTCCAGGTCTTCGCTAGGTCATGCAGGTTGTTTCTAGCTATCTTCTATAGGTCATTTATAGACTTTAACTAAGAGATGCTAGGTTTTTTCCTCACTGGTTCTCAGCGCAGAGAACTACCGCAGACAGTTAGAGACACGACGCGGATAGCCTAACTCCAGAGAGAGAAACTCGCGCTGAAACCAAGCGTTCGTATACCTCTCATAGATCTATGGGCCCGTCCTTGTAGACACACGCCATCCATTGCTTCAGGGTCTTCTTGCTGCTACCGTTGTCTTGCCCGTTAACCAGTATTCTCTCGTTGTACATAGTCAAGAAGTCGCTGCCATTGTTGTTCGGGAAACTGTCGCTTTCCGCGTTTTAGTGGACCGTGATTGTGAGTATAGTAGCACTTACCAAGTGTCTTTGCCGCGTACTCGTTTACGATGATTACAGCTTTTTGGTTGGTCAAAACAACGAACGATTTGTAAGACAGCTTCGCCTTTTTAAGGAGTCCTTAAGCTCCCTTTCGCTGGTTTGTTCCCAAAAGCTAGCATTTTCACAAAGGCTAGCTTTTGTGTTAATAAAACTTTGAGATTTTTTTTGCCATATAACATTAAACGTGCTTTTTTGGTATCGTCATTCAAACATGAGCTTCGAAACTTTAACCAATAGCACCATTTATTTCGTATTCAACAAACAGAACTTTGATTGTGTTGTTTTGATTAGTGCTTGATTTATATCATTCTACAGTTCCTGTCGTTTTATGTTTTCAATATATATTGATTTTGGTCCAAAGAGTTCAATCGCCTATGCTTTTCATTAGTTTTTTTTTTGCTTTGTACTCTCATTATTTTGTTACTTTGTACTTTGGTTACTTTGCTGTTTTTTATTTTATTGCTAAGTAGTGTTCTTTTTTACTTTATATTAAGCTTCCCCACCGACGTTTACACTATGGGGCTTTTTTTCTGTGCCAAAATGTCTACATTCTTTACATGTACTCAAAAATGAATAAACTTCACACTGCCCGCTATAGATGCAAACATTGTGACAGCGTTTATAAAAAACACGCGCAGCGCATCCATTTGCCGTGGATAAATCAGGCTTTGGTATTTGAATCTCCTTGTAAGGAATAGAATAACATGAATGTCTTTATAGATAATTTTTCGTCCGCGTATGGAGAGGTCGCCAGTGTGATTATTCTGTGCTCCTAATGAAATCCGCCAAAGTTGCAAGAGCGAGTCGCTCGGAAATGGAAGTGGTTGAGACCGAAAGCAATCTTATCCGAGAAAAAAAAAAACGTAAATGTACTGCAAGTACTTTCCCATCTGAATGTATAACCCGCACACACCGTTGGAGCGCATTAAATGAAAGCGGAGAGCAGCTCGAACACTGGAGTGTGGCTTGCTTTATCTCCTTTGGTTGTACTTCATTTTCGTTTGATTTGCACCTACATTTCGTTATGTCCTTAGGGTATTGTGAGAGCGATGCTCGAGCGAAGGAATAGTTCTGAAATTACTTCCGCACTCTTCATGCCATAGCGAGACGTAGCGCGTCAATGCTTTAGGCAAGTAAAAGCGCACAACTTTCGTTAGTGCGCGATTGCGAGCACTAACGTGCTTCCAACTAACGTGCACTAACGAGCACTAACGCGCACTAACTAACGTTCAAACTAGGACGGGGAGCGCGTATTGAACGGGATTGGGAGTCAACCGGGAATTCAACAAACGGGCTTTATTAATCGAGCCGAAACGCTTTTTTTTCTTTCTCGTTGGTGTTGCATCTGTCCCGTTTTAATGAGATGCAGGATTGTCTAAAGTCGTAGTGCTTCCGTATTGGTTCTGACACGTAGAATCCTAGAAATACTTTTTCGTTTACTTGTGTCGCCATTTTGCCCACAGTAACTACAAAATTAAACTTCAAACTTGTTCTTATTCGTGTGAGTATGTCGAACGCCTTGGGTGCCACATCAAACGTGGCAATTGACAGGCGTTGGTGTCCCGTGTAGGCGCCCCCCCCCCCTCACGCTATGACGTCACAATGACGTCACAGATAGCTAAAATGTGTGATTTCATCATGACGTCACCACGAAGCCATCCGGAAGTCACGTCACGTCATGACATTGCCACGTAACATCGTCGCTTGGTCGAGGGTGGGCTGGTCATGGAGGCAGTGTAAAACTTGGCGAGGTGCTGAAAGTTTGCAGTGCTTCTGATCTTAGAGGCAGTGCACAGAGCTACGTTAGATGCACAAAGCTTTCAGAAGGGGGCGTGGTGGGATGAATACATTGACTGAGAGGGAAAAGAAAATGGCCCTCTCCTTCGAGTCGTCTTACGATAGTGAACGAGGTATGACTATGAATTTTTGCGATTATTATCATATTTTGCCGGTCAGTAGCACTTCACTGCTTCGTATTACGAGGGAAACAATGTTTGTTTTTCAGTTACCGTTTCTGTTATCTTCTTTAATTTTTTTTTCGGGAGTGGTTTGCGAGCATCAACAGCGTGCCCACACCTCTCCGATCATTTAGCGATGCCTGCGACAGCAAACTCCCTCTGTCGCCCCCCCCCCCCCCCCTTTCCCCCTTTCTTTAACCCTCAGGAGCATCGGCGCCGAGCAACTATTAGAGTCCGGTGCCTTTGAGCCTCGTTCTATTGCTCCAGGTTCTCATGACATCAGCCGTTATCACAGCATGGCGAGCCGGATGGACACCAGAGCCGAGACCAATTGGGGGATCGCGATGTGCGAGGTCATGCGGGGTACTGGTGTATATATGGGACGTGCCGGAGGGGAACAGTTGAAAGGATACGGAGTGGAACAATGCAGGAATTGAAATTCGATATTCCAATAAAACAGAGTTGAGAAGCGGCTTCTCGCGAGGGTTTTGCAAAGCAAGGAATCTAGAAAGCCAGGATGATCAGCTGAAGTGCGTGCCTATGTATTTGCGCAATGTGTAGGTACATTTTGAATCATCCTTTGTCTCACGCACGTCTAAAGACTGGAACCACCTTCCGGCCGACGTCGTGTTCATTTGAGATCATAATTTTATATGTTCCAGCCTACACGATGATTTATTTGATGATAGTCGGCGTCGGTGGATTAACAGTGGCTAAGATGCTCGGCTACTGACCTGGAGGTCGCAGTTTCGGCCCCAATCGTGACAGTCTCATTTTGATGGAGCCGAAATGGTAGTGGCCCGTGAATGCTGTTGATGTGAGTGCACGTTAAAGAACGCCAGATGGTCACATTTCCGGAGCCCTCTACTACGGCGTCTCTCAAATCACATGGTGGTTTTGTGACGTAAAACCCCAGCTGTTATTATATTATTGTTAGTATCACAGCCCGCTTTATCACAGGAAAATATTCTCAGCTATATAGCTTAACAGCTATTAAAACGTCGTTGAAATTACCGACTCTAGAAATGCGTAGGTTTATCGCACTGCTGTCTCATTTCCACAAGCTTTTTTATTTCAGTGAGTCATCTTTCTTACATTTACAGATTAAACCAGCTCATCGCATTTTTCGACGTGTGGATCATGCTTATAAAATACAGCCCATGTTTGCCCGTACTAACTTCCTTCGTGACTCACCGTTGTTTCTGGCGATTTATCATTCGAATAAACTACCAACTGATGTTGTAACTGTGCGTGATCACGACACGTTTGTCCGCAGATTAATGGAGATGTGGAATGCAGAACCGTAACATTTTGTTGCTTTCTTTCGTTTAGTCTAGTGCCAATATTACATCAGTTATCGCACACATCGTTTCACGCCATACTGAGTGCTACATTATTATGTCTTCTTTGGTGCGAAATTTCTTGCTGCATTTACCTTTTTATTATTTTTTTTCGTGTTCTGTGTAAATATTTCTGTTTTGCACATAACCCTGCTGTATTGTAACTACCCCCCCCCCCCCCTATGTAATGCCCGAATGGGCCTTCAGGGTATATGAATAAATATAATAGTATTATTACTAATATTTGTTTACTTATTTGATGCGTAAAGTGTGTGGCATATGAATTTTAGAGCACAACCTGTGCGTTGAGTGGCGTCGCGGTTGTTGGCTGGCGTCGGGAGCGAACGCGGAGTCTGTCGGTATCGCAAGCAACTTGCCTCTAACCTCGCTTCCTTCCCTCGTCACACGCGCGCTGGCCCCTCGGTCCGAGCTCGTGCGCATGCATGGCTGGCACGTTCATTGCGGCTCTAGCTTCGCTCGTCGTCACAGGGCGGTCTGCATTTCACTTGGTTCACGACACCTGCAGTGCACAGAGTGGGGCGCGTAACATTTGAGCGTTGGCAGTGACGGAGAGACAGACGGACGGATGGACAGACGGACAGACAGACAGACGGACGGACGGACGGATGGACAGACTGACGGACGGACGGAGAGAGAGATAGACAGAGAGAGATGGACAGAGACAGACAGAGAGACAGACAGGGAGATAGAAAGAGAGAGATAGAAATACAGAGAGGAAAACAGAGAGACAGAGAGACAGAGAGACAGACAGACAGACAGATAGATAGATAGATAGATAGATAGATAGATAGATAGATAGATAGATAGATAGATAGATAGATAGATAGATAGATAGATAATAGATAGATAGATAGATAGATGGATAGATAGATAGATATGTAGCGAGAGAGGAAGATGGGACGGCGGACGCTATAGATAGATAGATAGATAGATAGATAGATAGATAGATAGATAGATAGATAGATAGATAGATAGATAGATAGATAGATAGATAGACGTACGAAGTGCTTCGGTGAGGTACAGGGAAACAAAAATTTACCAGTTAGAAATTAGTACACAATTCAAATGTTACAGAAAAATCTAGCCCGTAAGTTCTTTCTTTTTCCGCAGTTACACTCCCCCCCCCCCCCCCCACCCCAAAGTGAAATCAAATGTGTCACGAATGCTGGCCAGCAACGGCAAGCGGATGTACAACGGGACGTTCACGCTCGGCGACGGGGTCGACCGGTTCTGGCTCGAAACACCGGGTTCAACGCGCCTGTCGTACGCTTTTTTCTTTTCTTTTTACATTTTCTCTCTCCTTTATTTCTTATCTTCCGCCACTCCTCTGACGCCGTCTCGGGTACACGGGAATTCAAAAGAGGGTGCCTTAACGCCTTTCACCTAACTGCTTATCCACTTTTATCCGAGAGTAATTTTCTCTGCCTCCTTCCCATGTTCATCTTCCTCCTCCATTATAACGCTACTTTCTTCCGCGCAGATGCACGCAACGGTGCTCAGATACGCATGAGCAAAAAAAAAAAAAAAGAAAGAAAGAAAGAAAGAAAAAAAAGAAGAAGAAAGAAAGAAAGAAAGAAAGAAAGAAAGAAAGAAAGAAAGAAAGAAAGAAAGAAAGTGCAGCGAATTGATCCTGTGACAGATGAGTTGAAAATAAGCGCTGGCTCTCGATCCTTCTTCTCGTGTATACATTTTGCATCTCCGATAGATACGCAAGAAAACTTAGCTGATGCTTCTTTAGAGCAAGGGGTTGTTTTGTATTATAAGGTTTGTTTTATATACACACGCACGAAGTTGGCTGAGAGAGAAAGGAAGGAGGGGGGGGGGCGAGAGAAAGAAATAAGCGGAAGGGCTGTGAGGTTAACTAGTTCGTAGACCAGCTGGCTACCCTGTGCTGGGTAAGGGTAAGGGGAATTAAGGATGATTGAAGAGAGATGTTTTAATAAAGAGACAAAAAGTTGGCTGATGTTCCGGTGGAGGTAGGGGAGTAACCGCTGTGTAAGGGTTCGGGGATTACTGCAAACCTTTGCCATGTGAACATCCGGAGCCCGTCTCTCTGGTATACCCTGGCAAAAAAAAAGAGAAAAAAAAACCATGTCTTCGTCACATTTGTAATTCTTACTGTTATCGTTGTGGTCACGCTGCTAACTTCTCCGATGTTGGAGGAGAGAGAAGAGATGAGCGTTCTTGGCGAAGTCCGATTGAGGTGATGGTATCGTAGTAGGCTGGAAGAAACAGCGCGCGCTGAGTGTGTGTAACGTTGCGAAGTGCTGTTTCGCCATACTGATGTCTTTCACTAGGCGACAATGGTTCGACGAGAAAGTAAAGTCTGATATGGTGTACGGATACATAGCCGTTTGATATCAAGGAGGTAGTTAATTTCTACAATCTCTGAGGAATCCCGGCGTGGCGTCTTGGCTGAGAGGGGGATATGTAGTTAAACATGGAACGCAGAGAGAAGCAGATGCCACACTTTCTCTCGATGAATGTCCATACACTACTGAACGCCATGGCAGATAGCAGTGTGTTTTTAAAGTTGTTTATCACTCTTATTATTTTACCTAACCGACAATCAATAAAATGAAGTTATACTATTGGTAGTAATTATGATCTAAATTCATAAGGAAGAGGACGACAAGCACTTGAAGAATTACATGTCAATCAGCTTGCTCTCCGTCGTGTACAAGCTATTGACAAAAAATAATTGCTAACAGAATTAAGACATTAGAATTCAATGAACCAAAGGGAAAAGCAGGATTTCGAACAGGCTACTCAACAATCGATCACATACTATCAATCAGTTGATAGAGAAATGCCCAGTATACACCCAACCGTCATACATAGCTTTCATAGATTACGAGAAGGCATCTGATTCAGTAGAGTTATCAGCAGTCATCCAGACAGTATGGAATAAGGGCAAGAAGCATATATAAACACCCAAGAAGAAATCTATAGAGGATCAACTGCGACCATAGTGCTTAAAAAGAAAGCGACAGAACCCCAATAAATAAAGTTGTAATACAAGGAGATACGATCTCCCCAACACGATTTATCATGTGCTTACAGGAGGTTTTCAGAGGCCTAGAATGGGAACAGTTAGGGATAAGAGTTAATGGAGAGTACCTTAATAATCTGCGCTTCGCCGATGGCATCGCATTGCTGAGTAACTCAGGGGACAAATTTCAATTCGTGATTGCCAATTTAGACAAGGAGAGCAGAAAGGTAAGTTTTAAAATTAATCTGCAGAAAACGAATGTACAGCAACCTCGGCCGAGAACAGCGCTTCGAGATAAGTGGCGGGGCACTGAAAGTTGTAAAAGAGTGCGCCTACTTAGGACAGGCAGTAACCGTGAAGCCGAACCGTGCACGAGGTGAAAGTAACTAGAAGAACAAGAATGGGCTGGAGCACATTCGGAGAGCATTCTAGAACCATGAATGGTAGATTGCCAATAACCCCCAAGATGAAGGTATATAACAGCTGCATCTTACCGGTACTTACCTATACGAAGCAGAAACCTGGATGATAACAAAGAGGGTTGAATTTAACTGGAGGATAACACAGTGAGCAATGGTAAGGAAAATGATAGGTCTAACCCTAAGGGACAAAAATAGAGCAGCGTGTGCCAGGGAACAAACGGGTATTAAGGACATTATAGTCTAAATCAACGAGAAGAAAATGATCATGATCAGGGCCCGTAGCGCGAAGGCAAGATAACCGCTGGTCATTTAACTCCAAGATCAAGATGGGAGCCGACAGATAGGAACACGTAGTGGGATAATCGGGGCGAACAATGGATGTGCCTCAGATAGATGGGTCAGCCTGTCTGAAGCGCTTTCACTGTTCACCCTGATTATGCCACTGCTGGCGTATTCGCAGAGAAGGCAAGTGGGTGAGGGGGAGACAAAGTTAGGGGGCCAGATGAGACTAGGTAGTTTGCGGGTATAAAGTGGCAGCAGCAAGCACAGGACAAAATTCACTGCCGGAACACGGTTGATGCCTTTCTCCTGCAGGGGTGTAGTCAGGCTGCTGCTGCTGATGATGATGATGATGATGGTGATGATGATGATGATGATGCAACTGTGGATAAATTATGTGGGTGAAAAGAGAACTCGCCGTTGGCAGGGAATGAAAGAACAACCTTTGATTTGAAGGTCGCAAGTTCGCTTCTTGCCTGGGGCAAGTTATCTTTTCGTCCGCATCATTTTCTTCGCATTTACATCACAATTACTACTAATGACATTCCCTATTGCTTCCTTGGCAGTGTTGTCTGTTAGTTATAATTTATGTCTTGGTGAACAAAGAAAGACGAGCCTTCACAATTCCTCTTTTGTTCGGTCTCTCGCAGAGCAGCTTACGCTGTGAGCGAGGCATAGACGGTAATTCACGATCTCCAGCGCGTGATATGCGCGCCATTGTCGGTGCACGCTGCCCTCTTACATAGCCTTACCTTCACTTCCCTTGTGTTGCACGTGGCGCGGCGCACCGAATCGTGCGCGAATAGTTCGTTGGCCGTCAAGCGACGACGACGCCTTCTAGCGGGGAACCATGCCACTATGCACGCGTCTTGCTCCGTTTCCTATCTCGTGTTGGAGTTCGTGCAGTTTCTTGGGGCTTTCGGATCGCTTTGCGGTTCCTTTGTGTGGCGAGCGCCCTTGCAGTCGACCGCTACGCAACTTTCACTTCCGCCATCCGAGCGTATAGAATTCCAAAAGCGCATCTCGACTGTTTCTGTTGGTCGGCAAAGCGGTTACGTTTATTGTACGCGAGCCCATACTGTAAACCTCCCCTCCCCTCCCATCCCGTTCCCTCTCCCTCGATATGCAGGCGGTGAACGCTCAAACGATGGTTTCATAACCCACCGTGTTTACTCTCGTACTACGCGCAGGGGTTGGTACTGGATGTTGTATAGGTAGTGTACGTCAGCGGAAAATGATTTATGAACGGGTTTCCAAAAAGGAAACGGGAAAGACGAAGACGACAGAGATATATCAGCCATCTTCGTCTTGTTCTAGCGCTGCGTTTTTGTTCAAAATTAGTATGTCTTTACAAGCCAGCCGAATTCAGGATGCTAATACTGTTCCGAACGGTATTTGGCACCAGGATTCCAGTATAGTACCTGTCTTTGATGCAACAAAAAAGTCTGAACGCCGATTCTGAAATATTGATTCACAGCTGTGTATCGAGACAAAGTGATTCCACGGGGCGTGCCTTATGTAAAGAAAATGTCTTATAGATAAACCATGTGTGTACAGAATGAGTGTACTTACTAAGAAAATAGTAAAAGAAGGTATGGGACGACGAGATTCTTGAGGGCGGCGTATTTCAGATCGCTGCTTTAGGCAAAGGCATCCCACCTGATTGCGGGTGTTTGTACTGCCATGAAGCAGTAGCGGGTCATACAAAGCTCGGCAAAGACATCGTCAATGCCGCTGGATATGGGAGGGTTCCGCTGGCGGATCACGCCGGAGCATACGATGGCCTGGGGAGCCATAGGTGGAGGGCTTGTGGCAGCTGCAGTGTTCATGGCGGCAGGTCGAGTCCGGATTCGCAACTCCAGGATTGTCAGGAGACCCAGCAAACTCCACCAAATATAATAAAGAACTGAGACAGCCAGAACTGTTTTTTGAAACTAGGTAGGAGCGTAGGCCTAGCCAGCGAAAACAGCGACAACGTCTGGGCCGAGCGTCTCGTGCTTAGCACTGACGATGTGTTTGCCGAGCTTTGCATGACCCACTACTTCTTCATTACAGTACTAATAACGTTCCCTTCAGTATTTACTAGAGGGAACACTGGCGCAGAGATCGTTCGGCCACCATAGGAATGATGGCTATAGTACACGTTCTCGCCTAATCTTAGCGCTGGACGCTTCGAAAACACTTGCGGCTTTGTTAAAAAAAAATTTGCTTTGGTTTTGTTTCAAATAAAAGAATGGACCGTTGCGAAATGTTTGGCCTGGTTTGAATGAGTGAGCCCGAAAGGTCAAGACGGCAAAGCGGAACTGCTAAGTAGTTGCTCACCGCAGTCTTGCATGCAAAGCAGTCTCACGGATCCAAATGGAGCCTAATACCGGAGCTTAGACTAATCCGTGTACTGGCGTTCCAATGCTGGCTGAAGCGCCATGCGTCGCAACAACCCCAGACGCTAGCGCCAGAGTTCCCTCTGGCGAACCTTTAGCTTTTAATTATTTATTTATTTGGCAATACTGTCAACCCTCCTGCAAGAATCCTTACTGAGAGGGTAACGTAATAAAATTATAATAAACTAAAAAAAAAGAACGTCGTTATCAGATACAAAAATACAGGGTATAACATGAGCAATTGCTACACTTGCACAGCTAGTCATTTAGATCTGTTGAAATTTTTGACAAATCGTTTTGTTGAACAAGAAACGCCGGAAATTTGTTGCACATTTCAATCGCGTTAGAAAAAAAAAAACACAGAAGTATTTGAACCGATCAGTATGGCTCCCATACGCTTTGAATGTAGGCAACTACACTTAGGCAACTTGATGATTATACTCGGGTCAAAGGCAAATAGAAAGAAAAATTGTCTATTCGGCTTATGGCCTCTTCCGCCTCCTCATCCTGGAAATATATTACGAAACCGAGCAACTGATTGCGCATGCTCCGAAGCTGAGCGCGGAAACTTGTTTCTGCTTGCGCGCGGCTCTCTCTTGGCAATGCAGAAAAAAAAAGCACCCATGCAGTTGCTCCTAAGCCGGAAATTAATTACAGAGGAACAGCGTCCCCGCAGCTCGTACAGCACGCGTTCACGTTTGCCCACAGCAGGCCGCCGCTTCAACGAGGTTTGCCTCGTTCTGTGGGCCGTTGTCTGTGGGTCATTGTACACACGGCCTAGCCCCCCCCCCCCCCTCCGCCCTCCCCAAAATATAAGAAAGGGGCAGTGACATGCAATTTTCGATCATGATTATTAGTTCACAAATGAGCTGGCGTAATTTTGGCGCGTGAATTTCGTCGAGTACTCTATTCGTAGTTGAATGTGGTTATGAACCTGCGGTTCGGCGCGGCAGTGTAGTGGTTAAGGGTGCTCGGCTGCTGACTCGAAGGTCACCGCTTCGATCCGCCCCGCCATGGTGGTCTAGTGGCTAAGGTACTCGGCTGCTGACCCGCAGGTCGCGGGTTCGAATCCCGGCTGTGGCGGCTGCCTTTCCGATGGAGGCGGAAATGTTGTAGGCCCGTGTACTCAGATTTGGGTGCACGTTAAAGAACCCCAGGTGGTCAAAATCTCCGGAGCCCTCCACTACGGCGTCTCTCATAATCATATGGTGGTTTTGGGACGTTAAACCCCACAAATCAATCAACCACTTCGATCCCGACCACGACAGTCACGTTCCAGTGGAGGTGTCCATTCCCGTGGAGGTGTAGACGACAGTCCATTCCCGTGGAGGTGTAGTAATGGAAACGTGTGTATTGTGTGATGCCAGTGCATGCTGAGCAACACCAGATGGTCGAAATTTCCGGAGATCTTTGCTACGGCATTCCTCAAAATCGTATATACTGGTTTTGGGACGTAAAACAACAACACCACCAATAATAATAACAATAACAATAATAATACAACAATAATAACATTAACAATAATAACAACAATAACAATAACAACAAGAATAACAACAATAACAACAAGAATAATAATTTACGCATGAACAAGCGAGTGCCCTGAGAATAGTGCAACACTTGCACACTCGCCAGTAATGATGTAACAATCTGCCTGCTTTGCGAGTGCCTCAATTGAGGCGCTGCTGTGTTGTTGGGCGGTCAGCTGCGCTTGCACTTCAGTTATTTCACGTTTATTCAGCTTGGCATAGAAATTGAATGATTTGCAGCATCTCGAGAACTTCGGTAGAAGACGAAAGTTTTCATACTGAAAAGAAGTAGGAACGCAATTCATCAAAAAGTGTTCATGGGCATGCAGTGGTGGCGATCGTGTGGGGAAGGTTATTCCTGTGTTTCACAGGCTGTATAAAAATCGTATAGAAAATGTGGCCGTTTTAATCCGTAGCCGGGGAACTTGAAGTGGATGACTATAGTGCTGCGAGATTTAGGGGCCAGTGGAGCGATGTATCGATGATGAAGCGGCCCGTGAAAAAAAAAAAAAAACACTTATGAAGAAGGCACACTCTAAATGCGACGGCGGTAGTCAAAGTTTAAAACTACTGATTTCTTTTCTGAGCAATGATACACTGCTGTTATTCGAATGCAACGAATGAATGAACCTGATAGCACGGTTTTGAACTGTTTTGAGTGACTTGGTTATAAAAGTTTGATCTGGGCTCTAGCCAGATCAAGCTTATATATGTGAATCGATCCATTGATCCGCTACCACCCCCTCCGAAAGCTTTCTGCACCTAATGCGGTTTCACACTGGTACCAGGACCAAAGGTATCGCAAGCTTTCGGTGCCACACCTAGCTTTGCACTGCCTCCGTGATTAGTAGGCCGATCATGAAGGCAGTGCAAAGCGACGATGTCGTTTGACGACGTCATCACGTAACGTCACTTCATTAAATGTCGTCATGATTGGCGTCGCAAATTTTATTGATTTGTATGCCATGAAGACGTTCTGTGATAATTTTGGCATGACTCGTACTGATGCCACAGATGCGGATGCCGACGACAACGTTGGTCGATGTTCGTGTGAACGTGTGCGCGCGCGTGTGTGTCGCATTTCGATGCAGAAGAAATGCGACAGACCCATGTATTGTGCGATATCACTGTACGTTAAAGAACACCATCGGCATCATTTGGAGCCCTCTAATACAGCTTTCTCTCATAGTCCCGACAGCTTTGGGACTTTATACCCCACGAACTCATCAAACAACCTACTTTATCAATTTATCAGTGAACCCCGCCGCGGTGGTTAAGTCGCCAAAGTACTCGGCTGCTGACCTGGCGGTCGCGGGATCGAGTCCCAGCTACGGCGGCTGCATTTCCGATGGAGGCGCTAATGTTGTAGGCCCGCGTGCTAAGATTTGGGTGTACGTTAAAGAACCCCAGGTGGTCGAAATTTCCGGATCCCTCCACTACGGCGTCTCTCATATGGTGGTTTTGGGACGTTAATACCCACATATCAATCAATCAATTTATCAGTGATCTGAGAGGGTTTGTTATATTTAACGGCACGTTAGAATCTCGCGTGGAACCACAGATGCCCGTCTCTCCGCACTGCATTCAGTTGATCTCTAAGTTTCCGGATGTTCGAAGTTACTGTAGGCCGTTGCCCTGTGTCTGAAGTGAAAACGCAATATACAAAACATACTCACAGTACCGCCATACACAAGGAAGTCCGTTTGCTGCAGAGGTTACTGATACGTAACTATTTCTTTTCAACTTTTTTTCCCTCCGTGTTACGGCCGCTACAACATTGTAGAGAAAGCCACGTGTAAGAGTACGTGACATTAAAAAAAATGCAACAAACAAATTGATAAGAGGCGTGGGCAAGGGCTTGAACAGGTAAGTTCCGTTTCACTTTCTCGACGGCGAAGATAAGAAAGTCATTAAAGCGGTCCGGTCCTCTGATAACGGGAGCAATTGCGTCCCAAAGGCTATTAAACTGTTCACCCAACCGTTCCTCTCCAAGGCATAAAAGGTGCATTTTTTTTTTGCGTTTTTCAAACGTACCGTGTCCTTACCCTTGCAGCGCTTGCTTCGCCCGAAGCAACGAGCTGTTGATTTACACAGTTCTGACCACACGACTAACGGCACCCTATAGCGTGTTGTCCGGCATAAATTAAGAACGGGATATGCCTCGAGTGGGATCAATGTGCCAATATATATATCTTTCGTTCTCTTGTCTTTTCAGGAAGCCAACAGGGCTACGTGAGTGTTTTATGCATACCCCGCTAGTTGGAATTGAATGAGCGATTCATTTTGAATTCACGTGCATGCGTACAGGTTCTCCGAGCTGAAGCTTCCTATACCATTGGCCGTGGCATCAAGACACATGGTTTATTTGTTCTTTTATAAGATTCAGCGTCCCGAAGTGACGCTAAATGCCGGCTGTGAGAACACCGTAGTGGAGTCATCCGGATGACTTCGACTACTTGTGGTTTGCCCCGCCGCGGTGGTCTAGTGGCTAAGGTACTCGGCTGCTGACCCGCAGGTCGCGGGCTCGAATCCCGGCTGCAGCGGCTGCATTTCCGATGGAGGCGGAAATGTTGTAGGCCCGTGTGCCCAGATTTGGGTGCACGTTAAAGAACCCCAGGTGGTCGAAATTTCCAGAGCTCTCCACTACGGTGTCTCTCATAGTCATATGGTGGTTTTGGGATGATAAAACCCACATATTAATCAATTGACTACTTGTGTCTTTTAACGTGAACTGACATCACGTGTTACACAGGCCTGTAGGATGTCGCGTCCATTGAAATGCGACTTTGAAATTGCATCCACTGAAATGCGACTTTCAAATCGCGTCCATTGCAATGCGACCCAAGATAATGGAGTTCTTTCAGGGAGGTTGGGAGCTTAGGCATTGTGTTTTGAGTATGTTTTTTTGGTGGGGGGAGGGAGTGTTCATAAGGAAAGCAGGAGAAAATTTGGGGTGCAGCTGCCTTTACTGGTGACACCTACCCCTGACATAGAGCTTACAACGGAAGGTTCAAGGAAAATAGTAAGGATGCATTGCGCATTTTTTCGGGACAGCTCTCACCGCATTGCACCCACACACACAAAAAGCTCTTGGAACTTAACAACTTCCTTAAATAAGGGTTACTGACATCGCTAAACTGCAGCTTGACAAAATTTAAGCTGACAAAGCCCACCTAGTAAAGCTTGGGTTACCGGGATCTGGTGTGGCTTGTCTTTGTAAAGACGACAGTCTTTCTTGGAGTAACTGGCTAACATCCCTGTTCCTCCTCCTTCCTTCCTTCCTTCATCCTACTCTTTTCTTGGGGTACTGGAACGCAAGACATTGGTCTTTCTCTTTGTCTGTTTGTCTGTTACAAGTTTCAGCCACCCGGCAAAAGCTTAAACAATTGCTGAACGCCCAGCTATGTTGACCTGGCAGCTGCGTTCATACTTGTGAACATTGTCGATCAAAAAGCGAATATTACTCATATCCGAAGCACAAGATCGATACGTAAGTATTAGGTGTTGTGTTCCTTTACTAAAAAATGCATATACACGTAGTTTTAAAGAGCCTAGTGTTTCTTAAGATGTGCTGAAAACGCGACGCTATGCACAAAAAAAAAACCTCTCTGCCGACAATAAGGTGCTGCCACCTGAAAGTGGCCCTGGGTGCTGCACAACATCATGTTTCCCGACACCACTTCCAGATGGCATCCATATCGCTCACAGCACCTCCTATAGCTATCGTTTCAATGCCAGCAAGATGGAGATGTCAACATAGAGGCCCATGCCTAACTGTTTTCATCCTACTTTTTTTTTATCAATGGTGTTTGCAATAAAGTTGTGTTCTCTCTCTCTCTTCTCTCTCAATAGTGTTCACGCAGGCATGATTGGTCTAAAGTATTTTCGTCCGGCGGCACTCCTTGTGGTCGCCATTGGTTGATACATAGGCGTGGTCTGCCATGGTCGATCAGTGCTCCGCTGCTGACCCGAAGGTAGCGCGTTCGATCCCCGCCGCGGCTGTCGCATTTTGATGGAGGCGAAATGGTAGAGGCCCGTGCAGTGGGCCATGTCAGTGCACGTTACAGGACAACAGGTGATCAAAATTTTCGGAGCCCTCCACAACGGCGTCCCTCAAAGTCACATCTTGGTTTTGGGACGTAAAACCCCGAATGTTAATATGGTACATAAGTGAGAAACAACACCCTGAATTCGAAAAAAAAAACGGTGTACAGTTTTAGTCGCTTTCAATATATGTGTGGATATGTTGCTGGAGTTGGCGAAGCTGAAACCTAATGGCTAATACATAACATGCAGGAAAAGTCTGCTTTTTCGGTTGGCAGTGCTAGCTGACATTGTGTACAGCCTGTTCGACTTGCCTGCCCTGCTCCTAATTTCGTCATTACCCCGGCCCTTGCGAGAGGAAAATGTTGTGATGGCGGCCCGTTAGCGGGAGGTGGGGCGGGGGGTGTACTTGAAACCCCCGGCTTAGAGGGAGAGAGAGAGATAGAGAGAAGAAACTTTATTTGGCTCTGGAGCGGTTCTGTCGAGCGCTGTTCTGCAGAACGCTTGTGGATGGGTGGGTCGTCAGTCCAGGACTCCTGCGGCCTTTGCTGCCCGTCTGGCGCGTTCAACCAGCCAGATCTGGTCTTCCGCTTCCCGGCTGGACAGCACAGCCTCCCATTTCTCCGGCGTGGTGTTGTGTGTGACGGATATTGCCGTTTTACTTTGGCGTCCCCATGCTGTTTGGTGGTACACTGTGGTTTTCCCGCCACACCAGGGACACACATCTCATTATTGTGTTGGGTGTATTTTACTGTAAATGTGTAAGCGTGGGTATGACTTTGTAGCTGCCGCCAGGATACCGACTGCTCCCTGTCCAGGTTCCTGTGGGGTGGAGGATATTGCCTTCCTGTTTCTTTGAGATTAGACAAATGCGGGGAGTGTGGGTTATTGCCGCATGGCCCCTGCGCTTCTTGACACGTGACTCTCCGAGATCCAGCGAGAGAGAAAGGGAGAGGATACAAGTGACCCACACCGGAGCTCGAGGGTATGTTCCACTCGTCCCGTTGTGGAACGTGAGAGCCGACTCGACGCGTTGCTAAAAACAGAAAAAGGAAAACATTGAGAAGAGAGTCGGACTCTCGCGTTGAAAAGTCAGCGCACGCAGCGAACGCACGAAAGAAAGGAACGGGTCCGCTTCCTCGTGTGGGCGCGTCACGCGAAGAAACGAGTTGGCGAAAAGCTGTGCGACAGCGAAGTATCCAGACAGAAAAGCCAACGCCCCGCGGTGGGAGCATCTGCGTGCGCCTCGTCGTCGTCTTCACGGGGTGGTCCGTCTCCTCCACCTGAGCGCGGGGACAAGTATACAGGCATGGGAAGGTGCACGGGGTCCCGTTGTCCTGTTTCTTATTTAGTTATTATTTTTTTGGCGTTGTCTCCCATGGAGGCTTTTACAACGGGATGTGTCAGGCAGTATCACATGTCCGGTTTATGCGCGACATCCACGGCAAGAAAAAAGCAAAAGAAGTGAATGTTGCACCCCTACGATGCTCTTTCGTTCGCTTTCGACTTTTAGCCCCTCCGCGGTGGTCTAGTGGCTAAGGTACTCGGCTGCTGACCCGCGGGTCGCGGGTTCAAATCCCGGCTGCGGCCGCTGCATTTCCGGTGGAGGCGGAAATGTTGTAGGACCGTGTGCTCAGATTTGGGTGCACGTTAAAAAACCCCAGGTTGTCAAAATTTCCGGATCCCTCCACTACGGCTTCTCTCATAATCATATAGTGGTTTTGGGACGTTAAACCCCACATATCAATCAATCAATCATCATCTAAGGCGAAAATGCAGGCCCTAGAGCGTCATCAGTCAATTTCATTACGGAGTTTGGAGATGTCTGGGTTTTAACAATATAATAGGGCCCAATATCGAAGACAGTCCACTCCTTTCAAATGCACTGCCGAATTTAATGTTGTAATGCCAGTAATCGCTATTTCACGTTAACGTTGCTAATCCTGGTGACAGTGTTCATAAATGGTAGTGCTTCCTCACGCTGGCTGTATGACGGTCCGTGTTTCTAGGATTGCCTAATGTCGGCTAATTGTGGCTATCCGATGTTACAACGTTATTTCTTTACAGAAATAAAGAATAGGAGAGGCTGGTGTCTTTCAATAACACCGCCTATTCGTTCTCGCTTAGCAGACGGAATACGCTGAAAAGCAATAATATGACACAAAATGTTACACAATCGTGCATCACATATGCAGTTGTGGTAAAATAAAGTTGAAGTAAAAAAACAATAAAATGAAATCAAATGAAATAAAATAAAGTTCATGTGCGCAGAAGGAGGGGAGCACAAGATCAAACGGGTAATACAAGTTTAATAAAGTCCAAACTCGATATGATTTCAATTATTGAGTTGCATGCCCTAATGACAACTTAGTCGGCTACGGGAGACGACGTGTCGACGACGATGACGTCACTCATAGTGGTGATCGCGTAGAACTTGCGGGCGGAACCAACATCTCTCCCGTACACGCACGACTGCGTGGCGGCAGAGCGGCGTCTTGCGTTTTTCGTGGGAAAAAATGTCGGGGTGCCGCGTACGCTGGAAGTAATCAGTCGCGTTTGGCTGAGCACGAAGAAGACAAGGGACGGAGAAAAGAGGAGAACGAAAATGCGTTAAGCGAGACATAACTAAACAGAAGACATAAGTGTTCGGAGCAGAAAGGTATACAGTCGCAATGCACGGCCGTTGACTCGTGTTATCGGTCGTGCACGAAAGTACTCAGCGCAGCACCATATTCGTGAAATTAATACAATGGGAAGGATACAACAAGCGTCTTAGTGTCCCTGTTAATATGATCTCTTCATCGCAATGTTGTGTGTAAGGAAGCGTATGGAAGAGTCTGACTATGTGTATTGGGCAAGTAGTAATTTGAATAATGACGGTACAGAACAGGTGTGTTCCTAACGTCTCCTCTCTCTCACATGCATGCATGTATACATACATACATACATACATACATACATACATACATACATACATACATACATACATACATACATACATACATACATACATACATACATACATACATACATACATACATACATACATACAGCCCCGCCACGGTGGTCTAGTGGCTAAGGTACTCGGCTGCTGACCCGCAGGTCGCGGGATCAAATCTCGGCTGTGGCGGCTGCATTTCTGATGGAGGCGGAAATGTTGTAGGCCCGTGTACTCAGATTTGGGGGCACGTTAAAGAACCCCAGGTGGTCAAAATTACGGCGTCTCTCATAATCAAATGGCGGTTTTGGGACGTTAAACCCCACAAATCAACATACATACATGCATACATACATACATACATACATACATACATACATACATACATACATACATACATACATACATACATACATACATGCATACATACATGCATACATACATACATACATGCATACATACATGCATACATACATGCATACATGCATACATACATGCATACATGCATGCATACATGCATACATACATGCATACATGCATACATACATACATACATACATACATGAATGCATGCATACTTGCATGCATACATGAATGCATGCATGCATGCATACATACATGCATGCATGCATGCATGCATGCATACATACATACATACATACATACATACATACATACATACATACATACATACATACATACATACATACATACATACATACACACTGTCACACCTGTCCCGTTTATTAGGGAGGCGATCGCCGGGCTAATTCCAAGAGCCGAAGTATCGGCCCCCCGAACCGCACCACGAAAGCGTGGACAATTTAGAAGTGGTCCTTATTGGTGCGCCAGCGGACGCCGGCTGTGGCCCAAAGAACAAGACAGAGCCGAGAGTTGATAAACAAACAAAATTATATTCTCATTAACGGCAGATCAAAAACAATACACACGTATGCACACTCCACAATAGTTACATACAATACGTCACCAAACAGACAGTGTACTACACAGTACAATCAACCACACTTGAAACAACGGACACACACAACAATACGCACTACAATGCAGTCGCATGCATTGAACAACCAAGACACTTAAAGACTAAAGAGATATAAAACCTATTCAGTCCAAAGTCCGTGGAACAAAAGTCTGAATGATACTCTTCCGAGAATCACTCACTCAAAGTCCAGCGTTGCTGTCGTTCCGTAGCTCTCGAAGTTTCTCTTCCAGGAAACCTCGCGTCCTCAAATGGCCACTCTCCAAGCTTCAAACTTCTTCGCCGGAAATCCGTCGGCTTCCCACACGCAGCTGTTGCCCGCGTCTTCGCTGGATAGCGGTAAACCCACGCTCTTGCCTGTAGCTCGAGCCGTCCCTACGGACCAAAACTTCGCCGACTACACGGCGGAATCTCTACGCACTCTGGCGCTCACTTCCGTCTCCTCCTGTTCTGTCACTACGGGCAGAACCTTCGCCGACTCCACGGCGGAATCCCTACGCGCTCCGGCGCTAACTTTCCGTCTTCTCCTGTTCTCTCGTCTCGGCCGCTCGATTAAATACCTTCCGCGCCGCCTTCCAGAAATTTCTCGTCATTTCGTCGGCGCGATACGCGGCGAAGGCTGAGGGGAGAGTGAGACGGTTGGAATGCCCTCCCCGGAGGATGATTCAACTCGGTCTGACCCCGCCCCGTTCGTTCTGGAAAAATCGCGGGCTTGCTCGGCCGCCGCTGTGGGGTGAGGAGGTTCATCGCTTCGCCGCTTCCGAGAGGAGAGGCGTCGCGCGCCCGGGGAGCCCTGGATGCTTGTTTTTTCTTCTTCTTTTCTTTTTTTTTTCTTTTTGACCTCGCGGCGTTTCTTCCGCCCGTTGTCGCAAGAATTTGGCGGCGCGCCCATTTTTAGCGCTCGTTCTGTGACACACACATACATACATACATACATACATACATACATACATACATACATACATACATACATACATACATACATACATACATACATACATACATACATACCTTCTGATTGTGGCGTAGGATTAATGACACCGGTTTTCCCACAGAGATAAATCCTGATCTTTTCAGACCGTTCTGACGAGAGCAAAGTGAGTCAACTAAACAAAAATGAAAGTATGAGCAAATGACAGAACAAGCAAGGAGCATCCTTCCGGATATCATTCCGGTACGGACACCTTAACAAGGACACTGCGAACTAAAACAAAGCACAAAAGCGACAGCTTTTAGAGAATGAGGCCCAAGCTAACATCCGCACACGGCGTAGCTTGCACCCATCCGGCTCCTGCGAGAAATCTACGAACGGGTGTCCGAATGCGTCTTGCTTCCCTTCATTCTCGTTTCGTTCTCGCTTCTGTTTCCGTGTTTCTCGTGCTGTTTCTCTTCCGGTGCCGTGTCATCCTTTTTTTTGTTGTTGTTATCTTGCTCTGTTTGCCTAAGAGGAATTCCGGGAGCTGCAACACAGGAGGTCACCCACACACATGCACGCACGCAAAAACGTAAAAAAAAAAACAAAGCTTTGAATGGAAAGACAGTGCGACAGACAGGGACAAGTGAAGAACAAACACACAACGCTGACTTTCAGCAACATTTATTGGAGGAGCAAAATTCGCATAAAAATATGGTATGGAGTTATCAACCCCGTCGATCACTACCAAATGACAAATCACTTGTCACATGTTGATCATGGTCGATTAGAGCATTAAATTTAAAACTGATTTATATACGCAATCTCTTCCTGCAATAAGGCAGCTTATGTGGAACTTACAAGATATCAAACATTCAGGTGCGGTATGCGTCAATGAATAGTCGCGTTGAGTAAACGCGAGATAATATTGAAGCATATCACATCAGAAAGTTTGATGTGAATGGGGCCATAAATTGGCCATACTGAGAGCTCATATAGGGTCGTAAGGGCCATACTTGGTGGAAGCGTTCCATATATGACGTCTAATTCGGCCACATATGACGTGACCACACAATAACATGGCATCCAGTAGATCAATCATTGGCGGGTTGCTACCATATATGGGATAGACAGCATATGCGGTCACGTTATCTCCGCGAGCAAAATAATTTCGCCTGCCCTATCTTTATGCCGATCCTCGTCATGCTCTTGCTCTCTTCGTAAGCGTGACAGGGTAGCAGACATAGTGAGGGCTAAACACAATTTAGGGAAATTGGGAAAAGTTATCTCACTTTGAGAACATGGAACGGACGGAAAAAGAAAACTAGAGACGAAAATCTAGCGGCTTTGTCGAATAGCCGCTGTGTTGACTATGCTGTACTGGTGTGAAAGGGGCAAATAGAATTAAAGTAGCACATATTTAACTAGTGCAACGTTATAGAAGTTTACGATAAATACGGCGGGCAGAACGATGTGCGGTGACCAGTGGCTCGGTGAAGAACCCATGGGTCCTGTCCATGGAATACAAGCATGGTGTATTAGAAGACCCAGAACTCACTTTTAAACACTTTATACTCACGTAATTATTATGACTTAATATTCACCACGGTTAGCCCAGACTAACTCTGACCCTATGTGGTCAGAGTTTGTCCTGTGTGCTCTGACTAGGACGCGTCTTGTGGTCATGTCGTTGTTTTGAAATGTAACACTGCAGAATATTTCTTGAAGATTTTAGGAATTGCAGAAGAACGTGTGCATGGCTTTCTGGGTGGTAGAGCTAATAAACCAGGCTGTAGAATTCTCGCTTCTGAAAAAAAAAAAGAGCAAGAAATGTACCCCACTTGCTTTTCGAGCCTCTCGTGTGTAGGTGGCCCATAACCATACTTGCGAAACGCGCAGTTTTTTTTATCTTGCCGTGTCCGGCAATTTGCATTTCGCGTGCGCGTGTGTCTCGTCCGCGAAGCGAGGACCTATCCGAACGGCCCTTGAGGGAGGAGTGGACAAGGACAATCCAAACTGCCGACCATCATTTTCGCAAGTTTCGCGCGAGCTGTAATTCGGCGCCACTGGAAGCACGGACGCCCTCCTCGAAGGCGCATTCGGTACGAGGACGTGGATAACGCGAGGCTGCCGCGGTGAGCCATTGTTTTTTTTCGCACCCGGCCAAGTGGCGTAATGACCACTGGACGGATGCATTTGTTTCCCCGGTTCACTTATTTTTTTTTCTTGTCTGCTTCGTTTTTCTTTCTCGGCGCTATTTGACCTGTCCCTGAGATGCACACTGAGAGACAGCAAGGTGAAACAAAATGCGACCACCCGAGCTATTCGCGCTATCATTGTACGTTGTTCGTATACTTTATCCTGCCATAAATGCACAACTATTCAATAACAGCGTATTGTGTTTTAACCTTCACGGTTAAACACACAATGCGTGATGAAGATGGGGCAACGATGTTCGTCGCTCAATAACGGTGAAAGGGTCCATCGACAGTGTAGTCGCTTCCACGTGCAACTTCTTTACGCTATGTTAAGAAGAAAACCTTAGATGCCTCAAAAAATAATAAAGTGACCGGTGGCGCCAGTGGCGACAACACAAGTGCTGCGAATTGTCATCACGTGACGTCACAGACTGCCAAACGTGTGACGTCATCACGACGTCGCGTATTGAAGTCATCGCAGAACATCATTATTTAGTAAAATGTGGGTTGTAGGGTGAGTGGAGAGAATGGAGGAAGTAAAATACACTAGTGTCTGTTTCCTCAGTCTTGGCATCCGTTGTGACTCGCAGCTGCCCCAAATTTTAATATTTTGTTTTTAGAGGAGCTGTTGAAGTTTTGAAAAATGTCGCAGTGCTGGATCATTCAGTTTATTCGCTTCTCATTCAAGTCCTACAATGCGATGCCTAAATCCAAGAACTTGATAGCTGAGGAGTTTGCCGCGGTGGATCAGTGGCTAAGGTGCTCGGCTGTTCACCTGAAGGTCGCGAGTGCCAACAAGGGTGCGGCGGTCACATTTCGGTGGAGGCGAAACGGTAGAAGTTCGTGTACTACACGGTGTCAGGGCACGTTAACAAGCACCCGATGGTTCGAAATTTAAGGAGTCCTCCACTTCTCTCATAATCATATCGTGGTTTCGGGGTGGAGTATTGTTGATAGCTGACCACGTCAGTCGTCTGAGCAAACGCATTCTTTTCCGCGTGTAATGCACACCGAATGCGCCCGCACGCACGTTTGTACTACACGTTGCAAAACCTCGACATGAAACGGCTTGTGCATCGAATTGAGTTTTCACGATATATAAAAAAAAAAGAAACGCTTCCTTGAGTGCGGGCTCTGTAGAATGACCTCGGATGCGAATGGTCATCAAGCAACATAGAGCGGCTGGAAAAAGAAGCTGTCTTTTATTTTACGTTGTTGCTGGATTGTTTTCGAAGCGGGATTTCGTTTCTCGTGCTGAGACAACGCCTCCTCGCATTAAGGTCAAGTCGAACATTTCAAAATAGGAATTCAAAACGTTCGCCACCGGCCCGATGACGTCGGAAATTGCCTTATGTGCAATGGTGTGAGGGTGTAGTCTAGCCGAGACTGGACTACCAGCGAGACAGCTGGCTCGCTTTCTAATAGGCTGCACACCACTGTTGAGATGAAGGTGAGGATGATGATGATGGTTGGAATGTTAGTTTGAGAACGACCTTGGCAAAGTAGTAAGCCGAAAGCCCTGGATGGCTCTTCAAACGTGAAAGCTGAAATCAGGAAAGCTTGTTTGGGGGCTAGTTGAAACATACTCTAGCTCCAGGCAGCGCTTCAAAGTTGAAAAACGAAAATAATGAACTACATAGGTAAAGTGCGTCTAACAATTTAATTTATTGAAACGAAAGACCAAACGAAAACAGGGAGAGGGGGGGGGTCATACAAAGGAGATGGCATTGAATGCAAACCGCACATGATCCTACAGTGGTGCAATCGATGCAATAAAACACGTGCATTTATCAAACTGAGTATTGACATTTTCTCTAATTTGTACCTGTGTCAAAGATAGCACTAGTGTCCCATCGATTTCATATTTGTTTTGCTTAACATCCCACTTGTCTATCTGTGAGTGCTGTTGAGGGTGAGCTGACGCATGAACCAAACTTCCCCGACATCACACTGTGAGCATCAATGATTGTTCTTCTGTTTTTGTCTTTGGGAATTGCCAAAGTAGTAATATCCCTGAAGTGCGGCTACATGGGTCTGCAATCGAGGGAAACCTTGCTCAATACTGCTTTAATTGTAATTGTAACTCAAACTTCAGGGAAACTGGGAACAACCAACCACCACCAGGGGAACGTGCACAGACCTCGTCTTTGCCAACTTCTTCGTGCACAGACCTCGTGTTTGAACACGTTGCGCCGTGGTCGCGCGCAACGTTTGATATGTTGGAAGTGGACTACGCACTGAAGTGCATTCTAGCAACGCTTGTCTACCGGCCGTTACTCGTTAATATTATTTTTTTGAACAGATCACACTGAAAGCGAGGGTGTTTTCTTTTGGTGTCGGTTGATCGTGCTGTAGGCAGCCGCCGCAGAGCGCAGGCCACGCGCTCGCGTGTTCCCTTTCATAAAGGACGACAGTGTACAGAAGATCACATATAAGACATCGCTTCATGACTGTTGTTGTGCACGTGTGAGCCATTCATCGAGATTAAGAGTCTGCAATAACAGCAGCAGTCACGATCGCCGAAAATAGTCCCGCGAGGATTCGCAATGTACGCTTTCGCATTAACCAAAAAAAAAAAAAAAAGGAAAGACCGCTTCTTGACAAGAAGCAGGAAGCGAAGGCGAAATGCCCGATTGGTGGCTAGTGCAACTGTATACGCTCGCCCGAAACGGGAGGTTATCGCGCAGCCAGAATGAAAAGCAAGGCCCGCCAGCGGTCAAAGAGCAGGCCGCCCCTCGGCCACGAGACGCAAATAGCCACGCGCCATGTCTGGCAGCGGCAGAGACGGGCGCCCCTGCAACCTTGAACTTCATTCCGCCGAGTACGGCCACCGGCGGGATTTATCCGTTCTGTCTTTCCGCACTCACGTGACCACTGCCTGCAGTGGTGCAATTGCGTGCAGCGTTACATCGGTTGTTCGCCTTCACTCGTCCGATGGCAACCGCAGTTACATTGACGGCTGATGATTCTGCACTTTGTCGCAACGAGAACGTTTGAACATGAAATGGCTGAACTTCGGCATCAAGTCTATATTATGTTTCTTTTCTATAAGTAGAAAGAAACTAGAGGATGACGGCAATCCCGATTATCTTAAAACGAACAAGAAAGAACAGTCACTTTTGCATTGGTCTAAGACACCGCTAAAGCTAAGGCCACGATCTTGTTCTTTTTGTTCTCAGTAAATACGTATTAACATTGCCCCCCCCCCCCCCCTAAAACGAAGAAGCGACGAAAGACCTATTTGTGAGGCTTCACTTTATGTAACGTCGTAGTGACGTCATAATTTTAAGCAATCTGTGAGGTCTTGATGGCGCCATAGTGACGTCATCACATGATGATTTTCTGCATCCCTAGTATGGACGCAGACGGTGAATGCTTGCGTTTGTTGATGCATACAAGGCCGAAGAACATGTCACCAACCATTTGTGTGTGTCTTTTCTCAAGTAACACGAGTATACTATCGCTACATTTTCGTTTAGCAAACTTTGTCGAAGCTATATTTATGAGGAAGAGGCAGAGAAACAGAGAGACTTTGTCAGAGAAGAGGTTGGCGATGTGGGCTATGTGTATGGGGAGGGGCGGGGCGTTGGTAGCCAAGAAATTCGGTAGTGTACGCTCTGGCGAAAAAAAAAATTCTCGGGGTGGGAGGTTTTTGGTTGCTGGAGGGAAGACAACAAATACCGGAAAGGCTGCTTCCTTCATTTGTGTACCCTCACTGAGAGGCAGCTCTTGGTGCCTCTATTTCATTTGGCGCTTGTATTTCTATGCCGTCATCTCAGAAGCCACAGTAGATAGGGCAGTCCCGATGAATACCGCGATGTTCTAGTCACTTAATTGCACTCACAGTTAGGGCTGTCCGCAGGGGAGAGAATGTACTCTTACTGTCTTAAGTAGCACTCAGGCGATTAAGTGGGATCGTACTGATATGATTTCCGTTGGATATGGCAGGGGCGGCGGAAAATTATGCTGCAGTCTTGTTCCCGTGGGCGCAGTGCACTAATGGCTAACATTCAGTGCAGCTTGGTGGTCTGAATTACTGATAACCTGATGAACTAACTATATTCTTGAAAACCTCGGTATGAACGATAACTGGTAACCTTGACCTTGGCCGGACTAGAAAGGCGCGTCGCAACGCTCACGTGCCTTTCCAGTAAGGCCATGCCTTGACAGATGCAGTAGATCTGTGGACTCTGTGACGTCACAACATTGTGTATTTCTGGAATTCATACAACGAACAACCATAGAACCCCCCTCCCTCTTTCTCGTATTACGCACACTAACGCCTCTAACACCTTCGACGAAAAGGAAAGAAGACAAACTGAAACGAGCAAAATAAATCGGGCTGTGTTTACTGCAATTAGCCCAGCATCTACGTGACTGCAATGTTTTCACGTCGCAGACGCCAATTTAACATCCCGCGCTTTTTTTTTTGTTTTGTTTTGACCAGTGTGAAGAGGAAAGCTTATTGCTCTCTGAAACGCGTGCACTGCAGACAGGCAGGCAGCGGCATACATAACTTCCTATCTTCCCATCTTTCTTTCTTTCTTTCTTTCTTTCTTTCTTTCTTTCTTTCTTTCTTTCTTTCTTTCTTTCTTTCTTTCTTCTTTCCTTCTTTCTTTCTTTCTTTCTTTCTTTCTTTTTCGAGTCTCATGTTGTGCCTGTGTACACCATTGCGAGAGAACTTCCGGGGTTAAGTACCGGCGCACGTGGATGCGACCTATCAGTAACAGCAACCGGTGAAGGTGAACAGGTCTGGGCTTCCTCTTACTGTCTTCAGCTTGACCAGTGGCGTCGTTTTTGCTGTGACAGCTGGGCTCATTTGGAATTCAGCGTAGATGCCTCTGCGCCGTCTGCTGTTTGCCTCATTAGCTCGCAGAGGAGGCTGCGAAGGCGTGCGTTTGTTCAAGCCGATTTATTTTAATGCGAACGAGCACCAGAGCCGTTGAAAAAAAATTTGGCAGCATATCCACGGAGTGAATGATGAAGAGTGGGACGAATCATTCGTCCGCCCATTCGTTCTTGCTTCCGTCCGTCCATGCGTCCGTCAGTATGACCTTCCATGCGTCCATCAGCCCGTCCGTGCGTGCGTCTGTTCGTGCGTCCGTCCCTGCATTCGTCCATGCAGCCGCCCCTGCGTGCGTTCATGCGTCCATCCATGCGTCTGTCTATGTGTCCGTTCGTCCATTTCGTACATCTATTCAACACTCCAAGTACCACCATCTCGCATCTTTTCATCATATATTCGAATGGATGGATGGATGCTATGAGCGTCCCCTTTATAACGGGGTGGTGACAAGTATGCCACCAGGCTCGACAAAAAAAAAAAAAAAAAAAAAACCTTTTTTTCTTTTTTTATGTTGGCCTAATGCCTCTACTTCGATAAATTCTATCTTAATGGAAAAAAAGGTAAATTTTCAGCTTAAGTTCTCTGCCATTTACGGCACACTGTCCATATTTTATTTTTCCAATATTTATTTTTGTCCTTTCTCTCTAATTTTCTGCCACCAATACTCTAACCGTCTCTTACTTATTTCAATCGCGGGTGTGTTCAGCTTTCCATTGTTGTCCCTAAAACCCAAGGCTTCCTGTAGGCTCGTGCCCAAACGTACACCTGGGTGGATATCTCCACATTCAATCAGAACATGCTCCGCCGTTTCCTTATCTTTCCCGCAGCATGTGCATTGTTCTTCTTCTTTACTGAATCTTGCTTTATAACTACGCGTTCTAAGGCAACCCGATCTCGCTTCAAACAGTAAAGCGCTTCCCCTTGAATTATCGTAAAATGCCTCCCTCCTTATTTCATTTTTGCCCTTTCGGTAGTTACTCAAAGCCGGTTTTTTCTCCATAGCTGCCATCCAGTAAATCCTCTCCGCCTCCCTGACTTTTCCCTTAACGCTCTTTGTTGACATATGGCTTACAATACCAGCCGTATACTTACTAGTGGGTCTTCTAGTTCTTTTTCTCCACTGTGTGTCCACGCTCTTCCTATACAAATAACGGAACACCTTCTCTGCCCATCTACTCTCCTTCATATTTCTTAGCCTTTCTTCGAACCTTATTTTGCTCTGCGCTTCCCTCGCCTCAAAACCTGCCCACCCCATATCGCCCTTTACAGCCTCGTTTGTCGTCTTCCCGTGAGCACCCAACGCGAGGCGTCCCACAGTCCTTTGATTTACATCCATTCCCGATTGCACCTCTGCCCTCATGCACACCACTGAGTTCCCAAAAGTAAGCCCTGGAACCATTACACCCTTCCACAGACCTCGAAGCACCTCATACCTATTGTATCCCCACAACGCTCTGTGCTTCATTATTGCCGCATTCCTCTTTCCTTTTGCTGCCGAGGCTTTTTCCTGTACCTCCATGTATCTATCACTCTCATTTACCCATACTCCAAGGTACTTGTATTCACTTACCCTCGGTGCCCCGCCGTGGTGGTCTAGTGGCTAAGGTACTCGGCTGCTGACCCGCAGGGCGCGGGTTCAAATCCCGGCTGCGGCGGCTGCATTTCCGATGGAGGCGGAAATGTTGTAGGCCCGTGTACTCAGATTTGGGTGCACGTTAAAGAACCCCAGGTGGTCTAAATTTCCGGAGCCCTCCACTACGGCGTCTCTCATAATCATATAGTGGTTTTGGGACGTTAAACCCCACATATCAATCAATCACTTACCCTCGGTATTTCTTGGCCTTGTATGGACACCGTCTGCTCACAGGGATCATTGAATACCATCAATCCACACTTCGTTACACTGAATCCTAGTCCAAGAGCTTCACCTTCCCTTCCGCATATATTCGCCAGCTGCTGTATATCATCTCGACTGTCCGCAAATAAGACGATATCGTCCGCATAAAATAAACCTGGAAGCTTCTGCTCAATCATCATGCCGCCCTGTTTGTGTGACAGATTAAAACCAATGTTGCTACCTTCTAGCGCTTTTTCCATACTCACCATGTACAGCATGAATAACAGCGGGGACAAAGGACATCCCTGTCTCAGACCCCTGCTAACCTCAACGTTCTCTTTGCTACGCATTCCTTCCCACTCTATGCAAACTGTATTTTCTCGGTATATCTCCCTCAAAAGCTGTATACAGTCGTCGCCCATGCCCATTCCTTTCAATATATCCCACAAAATTTCCTGATTAACGTTGTCGTATGCCCCAGTGATGTCTAGAAAAGCCACGTACAAGGGCCTATTCTCTATTTTAGATATTTCTATACACTGAGTGAGAACAAACAGGTTATCGTCTAACCGCCTGTCGACTCGAAATCCGTTCTGAAGTTCTCCCAAAATATCGTTATGTTCGGCCCATGTTTCTATTTTCATTTTTACTGCTTGCATCGCCATCCTGTATAGTACCGATGTAATGGTTAGTGGTCTATACGAGCGAATCTTGTCCTTTTCTCCCTTGCCTTTATAGATTAAGTTCATTCTACTTTGTCGCCAACTGTCCGGTATTTGTCCGTCCTTTAAGCTTTTTTCTACTGCTTTTAACAATGCTTCTTTAGTGTTATGTCCTAGTTCGTTAATGAGGCTAACGGGAATCCCATCTAAACCCGCGGCAGTGCGCTTTGGAATTTTTCCTTCGGCCTGTTTTCAGTTGAAATTATCAAGTACTAGCTCTTCCTCTGTTGCTTTCTCCGCCACACTTTTACTCACCGGGGAGATGCCCTGGACGCTCTTTTGAAACGAATCGGCTGTTACCTTTTGGATGTAACCTAGCGCTTCGTACCCTTCCAATTGATTTCCTCCTTCATCTAGAATATGTTGTTGCGTTGTGACAGACTTCCTACCTAGCGCCTTTATGTGGCTCCAAAAAATCCTAGGCGCGGCCTCCTTTTTTTCGTGTATCTCTGTCATCCAGCGTTCACTTTCACCTTTAATTTTTGCCTCTACCAATTTCTGTACAAGGGATTTTTTCTCTAAATATATTTCCCATATTTTTTTGACTTCGTCCTGCGGCCGCTTCTCCTTTTTTGCCTTTCTATGCTCCCGTGATGCTTCGCGTCGCTTCTCGATCGCCTCCCGGATTTCCTTGTTCCACCAACTTTTTGGCTTCCTTTTTCCTTTCCAGCAAACAGTTTTCTTCTCTTTCCCTATCTCCTTCGTCATTAGATGTAACAGCTCACTATACTCCCAGTCCTTGCCTGGTATTTCGCCTACTTCTTCCTCGACTCTTGCGGCTATATTTATTATTTGTTTGTCATTTAAATACGAGCTGCCAGACTTTTATTCCATGCTCATATTTTCAGTTTCGTATCCCATTTGTAATGTTATTCGTTTATGATCACTACCCAAGCTGTTAATGCCTTCCTCGTCTATCCTCATTTCTGTCAGTTTGTGGTAAATTCCTTCAGTCATGAGACAATAATCAATACTTGATTGCTTGTTTCCGACTTCCCATGTGATCTTGCCGTCACATTTAGGCCCCGTGTTAACTATCTCCAGACTATGTTGCTCGCAAAGATCTAGTAATAACTTCCCATTGGTGTCTGAATATCCGTCAAGGTCATGTATGTGGGCATTCATGTCCCCTAAAAGGATGATTTCGGCCCCATTACCAAATTCCTTAATATCCGCACTCATGCAATCCACTATCTCCTGATTCTTTTCTCTGCAGTTATTCCCCGTCCACAAGTAGGCTACCCCTAGCCACGTTTCCTTTCCACCTACTGTGCCCAGAACCCAGAGGTGCTCTGAACACGTCTGTTTCCCTCTAACCCATTTGGCTCCGCGGTGAATTAGCATTCCTACACCCCCACCTTTCCTTTCCGATATGGTCCTGTTACACCCTTCCCAAACATAATTTTTAATATGTGGTGGCTCTTCCAAGTCTCTAAGGTGTGTTTCTGTAACCGCATACACGCCTATCTGTTCTTTGTTTAACTGCTCCTCAATCTCTAACCATTTTGCCTTCTTTCTGCCACCCTGCATGTTTATGTAACTAATTGCAACACGCGCCTTTTTCCTTTTTCTTTTACCTTTTTTCTGGTTTTTCGCAATTCTACCTGTCAAAGCGTCCTCCTGGTTGTAACCTATATAGAAGCACCGCCATCCCCATATAGAAGCACCGCCATCCAACGGACATTCCAAGGACTAAACGAGAAGTGGCGCACGCGCACTTTCTTACGGCTTGCGCTTCGGGTCTACTTCCCACCTTTAACCACCCCGAGTTCATGGTATATACTAGTTCACTGTTTCATCGCACTGCGGCCCATCGAGTATAACGTAGCAACCTTTTCCTGCCAGATAGCGCTCAATGTACATGCCAATGGCTGCTAATGGGAAATGAGAGGCAGGAGAATTCGGCTTTTACTTTCTTACGGCTTGCGCTTCGTATTGACTTCCCACGCTTAACCACCTCAAGTTCATTCATGGTACATACTAGTTGATTGTATTCATGGCACTGCGGCTCAACGCTCTCTAAACCTTTCTGAAACTGAGGTTACACCCAGCGAGTATAGCGTAGCAACCATTTCTTGTCAGATAGTGCTCAATGTACAAGCCAATGGCTGCTAATGGGGATCGCAGCGTGCGCGTTAACTAAAAGCCGAATGCTCCTGTCTCTCATTCCCCATCAGCAGCCATTGGCATGTACATTGAGCACTATTTCTTATTGTTCAACAACGCACAGAAGAAATCTCTCACCGGCACCACCTTGAAGATCGAAATGTTATACTTGTTACGTACTGAAACGGCTACGAGGGACGAACGGGTGTCGCTATAAGGAGCTTCGCCCCTAAAAAAATCAAAACATATAAAGCAAATGTAAGAGTTTGTTTGACCCGAACGTCACCGTATAATATTGCTAATTGGCTCAACGCACCAGACGTGCCTAAAGTTCGACCGCAAGAAAGGATTAAACTCTAGTCCTCATTCTAACCTTCCATTCTCGTTCAAGTTCACAACCGCGGTTGTGCGGCTTGTTTCGCGACCAGTTCGCGCGAGTAACTGTAATGGGCCTAGACAATCTATTTGACATGTGTAAATACTTTCTTTCCGCACTGACTGGTTACTCTTCGCTTGTAGTACTCTAACGGCGCTGCCCTTTAACTGACCTACGGAGCATATGCAGGGACACTACAAACACCCTCGCTCTGACGCTACCCCTGTTACCAAAGGCGCGCGCGTGATTGGCAGAGGCGCGGCTATCCCAAATTTTCTAAAGCGGCAGGGGTGCAGCCAAAACTATTTTCAGGGGCGAGGAACTCCTTGCAATTGTAATTTCTCCCTTTCTATGCCACGGTGAAAAAAATACAGGGGGGAGGGGAGAAAACGAGGGGCACGGCCTCGGTGTGCCACTCCTTGGCTACGCCTCAGCGACCCTACCACCCCATACATTTGCTTGGTAGGACCTCCCAGGTCAAATTTTTATTGGGCAGGGTTATGGTTAGGCATGTTTTGTGAATACAATGGGCACCAACGAGCCCTGATGTTGGATTCGGGAAACTTTACTACTTCTGAACGTTTACTTTTGGAAAACTTCGAACAAAGAGCAGGCTATTGGGACATCAACGCCATTGCTTCATTGCATTTTTAGATCCCCCGTGGAGACTGTTTTCTTGCGGAATCAACCAAAAGGGGGCACTGTAATGATATTTGCCCAGCCCTTGCCCTCGATGCTAATTGACGATAGCCCTGCAAATTTTTATGCCTGAAATAAAAAAAAACGAGAACGTCAATGACAAAGAAAAACACACCGACGTTTCGGCATCAGAGCGGGAGCCTTTTTCACATTTATCAGCGATGGAGAGCGAGTAAGCGTTCGAATAGGCTAATGTACGTGAGCTAACCAACGTGCGTATGCTTTTACTACGCTAACTCTTATGCCTGTTACCACTCTAACACGACCGGCGCAACAAGTCGGAATTTCCCGCGTGAACGACACGACAGGCGCGGTATGACGCGAAACGTGCGTGTGTTGCCACCTAACGGCGACGTTGGAAACTGCACATCATGGCGCCATTTTGGAACCTCAGTAACGGTTAGCGTACTCCAGCCACTAGGTTGTGCGGTGTGTCTGCAAATTAAATTGATTGGCGTGTGCACGAAGGCAAGGGGGGGGGGGGGAGGGTACAAAGCTGGCCCCGTACATTGATATTACAGGGACGGCAGCGCTGCGACGAACCTACTGCATTTCTCTCTTCCCTTCCCCTCGCCCCTAAGAAGAACCCTGCGCATTCTTATGCCCAGATCATCATTCCCTTTCTCTGCGACCTTTTTCTGAGTATATTCCAAATAGGAATTTCAGCCTGCAGCATAATGTACACTGGCATGTCACACGACTCGCTAATGGGGTGGGGATATTTCTCTATGTCGAACATTGATTCGGGTGTGACGAATAGCGAAGAATACATTCGAGGATTAAGACATTCATTAGAATTATAAGAGCCTTCTTCAAAACTGGGTGTAACATCTGAATTAAAGTGACCCCTGAAACAAACTAACACCCATGAAACCAACTGACCTTACCTGTCCGGATGTTTTTTTCTTACTTATATGTAGCAAACCTTGGGAAGGTAGGCCACATAAGAGCCCGCCAGTTCCAACATCTTGTTACTGAGATTGAAACGAGGTAGCAACAGACAACAAGAAGCAGAAGAAGGAGAGGAACTAGAAAGGAGCGACGGAGAGCCGCCGGAAACGAGCGGGTAATTCTGGCATTGTTGCTGCGTATAGGTAAGACGCGCCGCCAGCGGAGGCGACCAAGAAAAACGGAAAAATGTGGAACATGTTGCCGCTTACTCGCATCTCACACATGGATCGAGTTTAAGTTCACGTGGTTCGGCGGCTGGCCCGTGGCATCGGGCCACACACACACACACACACAAGAAGCATACGACCCGCTCCAGCTTTCGGAATATAATGGCCACGTTGGAAAGCTAATGTGCCCTCTCCCCCTCCCTCCACCTGCCCTCTCTTGCAGAAAAATGTACAACCAGTCATACTGAAAATAAATAAATGGGTATTCTTGTAAATGATGAAAATATATAAAAATAAATAATACTAAAAAGTACTCAGAAATGAAAATAAAGTTTAATAATACTAACACAATCCGTTCGGTTTACGTAGCATCGAATTCGTTTAGTTTCGCTATATTGACTAACTTGCGTGTGCGACTTCACGTATGTATAAATAAATTAATTGAGTAATTCAATTTCTGTGTTTCACGAAACGTCGCGGAGACACGTCAGTCGCCCAGGGCTCTCGTTGATTCCGTGGGTAAGTGATCTGAATTTCTTTATAAAGTATGACTCCCGCTGTTCGCGCTCCCGTGTGTTCTGGAAGCCGGATTGTAGGAGTATGACACTTACGCGTTCGAAAGAGTGACCAGGAAGATTGATATGTTTGGAGAACGGCAAATTGGGGAGGCCCTTTACGTGTGCCCTGTGGTTGTTGAAACGCAAACGGAACGCGGTTTCCGTGTGTCCAATATATTCCTGTTTGCACACCTCGCAGCGAATTTTGTATACCACATTGGCTGAGTCACAGTTAAGGTCGTCTTTAATTTTGTACACATAGTCTGAACAGGAGGCTTCGGCCGTATCTGTGGTCACCATGTGTGTGCACACCCTGCAGCGAGGTTTCCCGCACGGTCTACAGCCCTGATGGTGGTCGGATTTGTGTGTTTTCGCCCTGACCAGTAAGTCTCTCAGGTTTTTATTTCTTCGGTAAACCACCTTGGGCGGAGTCTGAAAAATGGCAGAGAGGCGACTACTCTGTTTAAGTATGTTGAAGTGGCGGTTTAGTATAGAATTCACCCGAGGGGCGGCGGCGCAGTATGTGAGGATTAAATTTGCCCCTATAACTTCAGGGGCAAATTTAATCCTCACATACTGCGCCGCCGCCCCTCGGGTGAATTCTATACTAAACCGCCACTTCAACATACTTAAACAGAGTAGTCGCCTCTCTGCCATTTTTCAGACTCCGCCCAAGGTGGTTTACCGAAGAAATAAAAACCTGAGAGACTTACTGGTCAGGGCGAAAACACACAAATCCGACCACCATCAGGGCTGTAGACCGTGCGGGAAACCTCGCTGCAGGGTGTGCACACACATGGTGACCACAGATACGGCCGAAGCCTCCTGTTCAGACTATGTGTACAAAATTAAAGACGACCTTAACTGTGACTCAGCCAATGTGGTATACAAAATTCGCTGCGAGGTGTGCAAACAGGAATATATTGGACACACGGAAACCGCGTTCCGTTTGCGTTTCAACAACCACAGGGCACACGTAAAGGGCCTCCCCAATTTGCCGTTCTCCAAACATATCAATCTTCCTGGTCACTCTTTCGAACGCGTAAGTGTCATACTCCTACAATCCGGCTTCCAGAACACACGGGAGCGCGAACAGCGGGAGTCATACTTTATAAAGAAATTCAGATCACTTACCCACGGAATCAACGAGAGCCCTGGGCGACTGACGTGTCTCCGCGACGTTTCGTGAAACACAGAAATTGAATTACTCAATTAATTTATTTATACATACGTGAAGTCGCACACGCAAGTTAGTCAATATAGCGAAACTAAACGAATTCGATGCTACGTAAACCGAACGGATTGTGTTAGTATTATTAAACTTTATTTTCATTTCTGAGTACTTTTTAGTATTATTTATTTTTATATATTTTCATCATTTACAAGAATACCCATTTATTTATTTTCAGTATGACTGGTTGTACATTTTTCTGCAAGAGAGGGCAGGTGGAGGGAGGGGGAGAGGGCACATTAGCTTTCCAACGTGGCCATTATATTCCGAAAGCTGGAGCGGGTCGTATGCTTCTTGTGTGTGTGTGTGTGTGTGTGTGGCCCGATGCCACGGGCCAGCCGCCGAACCACGTGAACTTAAACTCGATCCATGTGTGAGATGCGAGTAAGCGGCAACATGTTCCACATTTTTCCGTTTTTCTTGGTCGCCTCCGCTGGCGGCGCGTCTTACCTATACGCAGCAACAATGCCAGAATTACCCGCTCGTTTCCGGCGGCTCTCCGTCGCTCCTTTCTAGTTCCTCTCCTTCTTCTGCTTCTTGTTGTCTGTTGCTACCTCGTTCGCCCGCTTGTCTTTTTCTCTCTCTCTTTTTTTGGAGGGTATTTAAACTGTGAGGGTGACCCTCTGCTACGGGAACTTGTATCATTTCACTTACATCCTCCGAAGAAGGCTGGTCCACCAGCCGAAACTGTTAGAATTAAATAAATATTTTATTGTTTTGTTTCCTATACTGCACTATTCTCGAAGTTTATAACTATATATATATATATATATATGGGATATGGCACAACGGGAGCGTTGTCAACAAGGATAAATATATTTATTTCCCAACAGTTTCGGGAGGGGACCTCCCTTCATCAGGGGATGAGTATAACTCATCCCCTGATGAAGGGAGGTCCCCTCCCGAAACTGTTGGGAAATAAATATATTTATCCTTGTTGACAACGCTCCCGTTGTGCCATATCCCATACCTTCACGAAGACTAACTGGCCCATTGAATTATTACTCCCACTATATATATATATATATATATATATATATATATATATATATATATATATATAACCAGAAATTTTTGGCTCACCTCTGCCCATTTCCCCTCGGTACTATTGCTTAATATTTGTTTTGTTATTCTTTTACTTTCTTCCGTGACTTCCTTTTTATATTTTTTTATATTTTTATATATATTTTTTAATATTAAGCAATAGTACCGAGGGGAAATGGGCAGAGGTGAGCCGAAAATTTCTGGTGATATATATATATATATATATATATATATATATATATATATATATATATATATATATATATCCTGGGCCAGCTGTTCTTATTCTGTCTTCATCTTCCTCTACCTTCCCTTAGCAGCCCACGCGCCGAAGCGCCAGCGTCTTTCTTGGTCATGACTATATATATATATATATATATATGTACATGCTGCGTTGCATAGCGTGTTCATGATTAACACCGCATTAATTAGCATGATTTAGTTAGCGTGTTAACTTGCATGTTTTATTTGGCACGGTTCTACCTTTACATGACCTGATTACCATGGTTTTATTAAGATGTGGCGCAATTACCTCAGTCTTGGCCACGACTTGGCCTAATTACCTTAGCCTAACTCTCAAAATATACCGCCAAGCTAAATAGCTAATTATCAGGCCGCACGGGCTCGGGTGCTAGCGGACGATGAAGACAGGAAAGAAGGCGCGCACTGCATGGTCGAGCAGCGCGCTAGAATGTACAGGCTGACCATGATGATTGACTCGTGCCCTCAGTTTTATAGCTGCGGTCACGGTGTCGTGAGGTGCTCGGCCGGAATGAATCTCAGAGGCCACCATGCTGAATATTCTGAAACAGACTTGGTGCAGGCATTAAAAGCTTCAAAATGAATTTAAACAGCTCTTGCCTCTGAAAATACATAATCGAGAAAAGCTTCGGACACTTTTATAGCGTGGATGCACTTTTTCCCTCAGTGGAACGACAAACAAGTGAAAGAAATCTCTGGTTTAAAAACACCGCCAAACTTTGTCGACCGTCCTTGACGTGATGCCGGGTTCCATCATAAACAATAAAACGCAGCGCACTGAGGGGTGGATTTGCCCTTTTCTCACTGTTGGATCATTAAACTGGGGGTGTCGCTAGAGCTCGGAAAGATCTTGAGTTTCTGCCAAGTTCGGCCGATCCTGCGTTTTTGCCAAGCTCGGACGATCCTACATAGAGCCCCTGGTGTTGCCAATATCTATGCTGCTGTTGCATTGTTACGCAACTGTGAACAACTGGTGACGTAAAACATATGCGGCTATTTAGCGTATGTCTGTGCGTGCATTTGTACATACGTTCAGCGCAACTTCGTCACGTTTCGTTCACTAAAAAAAGTTACAGAACAGTCAGCTTGCATGCGCAAGCTTCGCATAACATTGATTTTCAATGTACGTGGAATCTGCCGAATTTCTCTAGTGACACGGGTCACGAGCGAAATGATTGGATTCTCTTCCGAGCACTCCCGGTTAACTGCTTCCTTTTGGTCTTTCAAATATCAGAAAATATAATTAAAGAACCAATAAAACTAGCAAAAACCAATGGCTCTGTTTTATGTTAGGAAGTGCATTACCTACACATAGTATTAGATAATAAGTTTATTTAGGATAAGGGTTAATTAACTGTCAGGGTAATTAACGAAACTTAATTGAATGCGCTAATTGTAAGAGCGGATGCTTTGGTTGTGAGCAGTTGGGATCGTTACCACACCTGGCGGAGCAGATCTCAATCACGCGCTCCTTTTGACGTGGCCTCTGAGATGGACTTTGGTCGGGCGACGAAACACGAACTTAACCCAGGAATAGACCAGGGCTCACGAACGCCGATGTGCGAGTGCCACTACCTGACACCTAAGTTAAGGATTAGTGACGTATACATTTTTTTCCATAGTAGAGTATTACGAAAAAAAAGGTAATTTTGTTAAGGTTGTACTAGGCCACGCAAGGCTAACAGACAAACTGGACGATTCTGAAGACTAATCTGCTTCCTTCTCCGTTGTTTTTAGGCCTTAGCGAGGTGATGCAGGTTGGTTCGACGTTGATTCTCAGCGCAAAGTAGTTCGAGTTAAACCACAGATGGTCACCTACAATTCACATTTGTCTGAACTGACGAGAGAGAAACTCGCGCTGAAACCAAACGTTGGCACCTTTCATAAATCGACGGGAAAGTCGTCGTTGGTGCAGGGCTTCCATCGCTTCTGGGTGTTTTTGCAGCCGCCGCAGCCTTTTCTGTTCCCTAGTACTAATGGTGCATTCAGACGACGGACCGAATCCGGATTTGTCGTGGACGCGGACGGCTAATCCGCGGATGATCCACCTGCAGGCGCATCCATACGACGGACGGTGTCCCAGGAGAAAACAGCTGGATTACCCTCGACAGCAGGTTCGGCGCTCACCTGCACCCGCTGAAAGCAGACCGGTTTGAGAGTATTCAACATGGATGCCCGCAAGAAGCGACGCTTGACTGCGATGTCTGTCGCGTTGTGACAAATGAACGAGGAGTGTTATTCTGTCAGGAGAAAAGGGAGTTGCTGGCAGAATGTTCTTTCAACTACATTGTTCCCCACTTGTAGAACTTCTCAACGCATCTCCCAATCTTTTTTAGAAGTGGCACGTTGCCGGTTGTAGAAGTTAGAATATTTCACCATCATGACGGCTAAGAATCTCGCGTGTCAAACGACGGCGGCGACATTTCCCGAACCACCAAAAGTGATTTCTGCGTATTTAATCACCTGAGAAGAAAGCCCCCGGAACCTGAGTAAACCATGCTCAAGCGTAGATGATGCCGACCAGTCATGCAGCTGTCCACGAGCTATGGAGGACATGCCGCGAGCAGACTAAAAGTGTACTGGTTGCCAGAAACCCCGTGCTATTCCGCTGAAGTATCGGCTTTCTCCCGCCAGAATCCCGATGTGAGAAACAGGTTGGGTTCATCCGTCCACGAGCCGCGCAAACGAGTCGCGGACGAGGGAAATCGCTGATGTGAGGTCACGTGACACGCCGTCCGTCCCGCCACATCCGGATTTGGTCCGTCGTCTGAATGCACCATAATCGTTCACATCCGTTGAAATAAATACTGACGCGTCGTTCCGGTAACCAATAACTATTTAATTACGAACAAACAAAGTGGCGACGCAGATGCACAATGAGTAAAAGAGTCACTTCTCGACACCGCTGGCGATTTGTGACTGACTCCGTCACCGCGTCGTCTTCTCCGCTCTCCCTCTCCTTTGGTGGTCAAGCGCTGTCCCGCCATGCTCTCCTTTTTCTTCACCCGCAGCTGACCCTCGGTGCCAGGTTGTAACCAGCACAGCGCGTCCCGAGGTCGCCCTCGAGGCTGTAAAACGTGCCGTTTCCCTTGGCTTGGGGACCGTATATTAACTTTCTCCTGCTTCTGCTTCTTCAGGAAATTTCGTTCGCACAGTGTTAACTCGTTTTACGTACAGTCTCAAGGAAAAAGCAAAGAAAAGATTGGCAGATGTGATAGGTTGCACGAGCGGCAAAATTGCGACACGTGCAGCTGTTTTTTTTTTTCCGGAGCACGCCGACTGCGAGTGCCAAGCACACTCCATTTTCCAAAATAGGGATGGCTGGCGGAAAGCGCTCCAAAGAGAGCCTTTCCGGGGAAACTGCTTCGATAAGGACGCGATGACTTGCAACTCTTGCGAAAAAGAAATAATAATAATAAATAAGTCATGTGCATAACCACATCTCCCGATAAGCAACGAACAAGCGTTTCTTCGAGCTATGGGCTTTCGCTTGGGCCAACAGCAAGATTGGCTGCTTGTACGCTGGCCACCCCTGCTTTAGAAAATGGAATGTGCTTAACAATCTCGCAATATGCGTGCCCGAGAATTCGCGACTCCAGCCACCGGTCACTTGCGCTAATCCATTGTGGCTGCACGTATACTCGGGATCTTCGAGTCATCGCCGTCGCTTCGCAGACATTTGTTGCGCTGGTGCCTTCTTCAGCCTCAGTGAATTTACCGATGGCTGGTAGACGGATTTATGTAATTTCTGTTACGTACACCCATTTATGGCGACGATACTTTTTCGGCTGGCTCATAACCGTTGCACATGACCGTTGATATGATGATCGTTTTCTGCGTCCGACTACCAAGGGAATTCGATAATCAGCCCCGCTGTTAGAATGCGAAACATTCCCCGATGTAGGGGCATCTCTACGTGGCGTTATCCGACGGCGGTGTAGCAAGGGCGTCCTGCCGTAAGCGAATGAAAAATAGGCGGGAAAAAATCGTACCTGGAGAGCAAAGCTAGTTATCAAAAAACGACTCTTGACCGGCCATGGAGGTCAAGTGGCTGAGGCACTCGGCTGCAAACCCGCGCAGGTCGCGGGTTCGGATTCCGGCCACGGCGGCCGCATTTTCGAATGAGGCGAAAATGCTAGAGGCCCGTTTGCTTGAATTTAAGGGCACGTTAAAGAACCCTAGGTGGTTGAAATTTCCGGATCTTTTCACTACGGCATCTCTCATGATCATATGGTAGTTTTAGAACGTTAAACTCCAACAATTGCTAAAGATGGCTCCTGGTTATATGCGTCGGGGACCCAATGGAACATTCAGGTAAAGTTTCAGTATCGCGCAACAAAGTCTGCGACTTCCGAGGAAAGTTGAATTGCGCCCTTTAGAATCGAATGAGGCCCCAATGCGATATGTTACTCTGGGGAAGCACGCGCTCTCAGGTGCGACACCAGTTTTACCCTCATGTTCCAGTAGATCTGTGCCTCATATAATCGCGAGTACTTTTCGCTAACCAGATCTTTTTTGTGAGATATGATTTTTTTTCCCCGCCTATTTCTTGGTTAGTTACTGCAGCCCACAGCTGTTCCCTCACGAGAGATGGCAGTACGTGCCCGTGTCCCAAAATTCTGGTCGTGCTCCTCCGCCGACATTCATCGCTGTCCTTTCCACGGAGAATTTTGCGTGATTACTCTGTCCAATAGAGTTTACTCACTTTTGCGAAGTCGAACTCCCCTCGAGTGTTCCTGATAGCAGTCCTTCCCATAAAGACCCACGCTTGGGTTGGTTTCAAGTGAGAAACTCGAACGTCCTGGTGCGATTCGGCACGGATTATGGCATCACTGTTCAGCCAAACCCTAGCATTTTCGGCAATGACAACCTTTCGCCCTTTTAATTGGCTGCTCAAAGTTATGACTAACTTTACAAACAAGACGCCAGAAAACAGTGTTGCTCGGGAAGGCATATACCTATTCAAAACTCTTCACTGGTGTTGAATCAACTTGACTTTAGACTATTTTTTTGTGCAGAAGATTCTAGAATCTTGGGCATCTGCCTTAGTTGCGCAAAAAGCGACTAAAGCGCTCATACTTTACTTAAAGTCAACAAACCCGAGCGACCGCCTGTAGACTGTGTGTGCTCCCCCGAGTGTGCTCGTGATTGTGTGTACCTTCTTATCTCTCTGCAGCCTCTTTTCTCCCCTTCATCCCTTCCCCAGTGCAGGGTAGCAAACCGGATGTGCGTCTGGTTAACCTCCCTGCCTTTCATTGCATCTTTATCTCTCTTTTTCTCTTCACTGGTACATCCCTTGCACGCCTCTTAAGAGAGATTTTGAGCCCGTACGCTCAGCTGGTCACTCACTATCATAAAGTGGAATGGTACTGATTTTCGGTATGTATTGTAGTGATGCCTCCTTCTTGGAAAAGTCCGCCGCGATCGATCAGTGGTTATTGTACTCCGTTGCCGTCCTGAAGATCGCGGGTTCGATTCCGGTCGTGGTGATCGCATTTAGATAGGGGCCAAATATGCTAGTGGCCCGCGTACTGCGCCATGTCAGCGCACGTTCAGGTACACCAGATGGTCGGTATTCCCGGCCGCTTCTACTCGGTGTCTCTCTTAATCATATCGTGGTTTTAAGACGTAATACCTCTGATACTATAACTTTTATTCCTCTAAGAAGCTGTTAATGGCTGCATCGGTGATAAAAAAATTCATAAGTCTAAAATTGACGCTGAAGCTTGTCGTGAATCTGTTTATAAATTTTATGAGACAACAATAGCTTGCTAAATAGCAGTGTGTTCACAACAGGTGGGAACTCATTTGTCCCAAACCTGTGTGGAGGCGGCGAGCTTTTTGAAGCACATACGTGACTTTAGCGATCGCCATCCTCGTGACCAGTCAAGCCGTCGCGAATGCTTTTAATCAGCATCATAATCAAGAGCCTCACGACGCCAAGTGCAGTGCAAAGGCTTCTCCCACGTTTTGCATATCAATCTGGTCTTGAGCTCGCTGGGACCGCTTTATCTTCGATGGCTTCTTAACCACATCAACACCAGCTATCTTTCTGCCTCCCCCCCCCCCCACAATTTCTCGCACACTCGGCTTCTCTTGGAATCTATAGTATGTTACCCTATAATGACTGACGGTTGTCTTGTCAAGGGGCTACATTTCCCGCCCATTTCTTCGTGTTTTCGACTCAGATGTCCTTAATTAACAACCGTTTGTTCCCTGGCCAAGTCCGCTCTCTTCTCGTTCCTTCAGCTTACATGTATCGTTTTGGAAAGAATCCAATTCAAATAAAAAATTAATACACAGCATCACCCTGTATGTCTCACCTGCTCGTTCATGTCCTCTTCTTGCGACGAATTTTCCAGCGTCACAGCTTTCGATCGTTTATCGAACAGCCACGAAAGCCCACCCCTCCCGAACACAGAGGATCGAGAGAAATCGACCGGCGCGTGTGAAATGAATTGATTCAGACAAAGCGACGCAGACAGAGCATAAAAAAATGTATTTCAAGAACACACCGGGTCCGTATAGTAATAACCTCTGTGTATGTACATATACAGTCCACCTGACTTGTTTGACACTGATAGGTGATATGTCGAAATCGAAGCAGTTCAAAAGCAAGCTTCTTTTCACCAAGTTCATCAGCTGGCGTCAATTGGAACGAATAAAAGTTACAGAGCAAACAAGTGCACCGAATCGTGTGACAGGGTGAAACAACGAAGCACAATAAGGTATAGGCGCAAACGGCTGCGTCCACACAGCAACAACAGAGGCGCGTAGTAACCCTTAAAGAAATCGAAACTTTTATCACAGCCGCCATTGCTAACGCCACGAGAAGCGTTCTCTGAAAATTTTGCGCAACTCAATGCTTAACAAAGCTCGTCGATAAGGAACATGCACACGGCTGCAAGCTTTGTGATGCGGTTGCACTAAGCAGAGATGGCTGCGATAATCTGAATAGCACCAAATTTTCGGGCCGACCACCCTTACCGAAGTTATATCTCGGGGCACAGGGGTTCGCCTAGAGCATGACGGCTACGTAACATGTCCGCCATGACGTATTGGTCAGCTTCCCGCGATCCACCTTTTTTTTCATTTTCTTGCGCCGTTTCCCACCGTTTTTAGCAGGGTATTGGTAAGGGCTGGGCGCGGTCTCCGGGATTCGCAACGGCGCGCAGCCGGAACTGATCTCCGAGGCTACCGGCTGGGACAGTTGGTATCGCCAAGGATGCTATTCTGGATGTTGTGGAATTCCGCCGTGTCGTCAAATTAGACCAAATACCAACGTTGGTTGGGCCAGAGCACTGCTAAGATGTCTCTGACGGGCTTTAAATGGCTCTATTGGGAAATTTTATAGAACTTCAGAAATTGACAGTTCCGCCGTGGCCTCGTGAACAAAGGTGCATTGGGAAATCCGGTGTTCGCAGCACAGCTCTTGAGATTCTCTGATTTTACTCACGTACAAAGCCGTAGCTGCGATGCCGGCTTGGGCGTAGTTTCTTGCCCTTCATAAAATGATTACAGTTTAGGTTTTCACAGGACAAAGAGAACGTAGATAGTGACAATTAACGGTGGCGTGTTCTGACACTTTTTTTGAATCGCAACAAGTTGCAAGTAGCTTTTCATCTGTGCGCTGTAGTTCGTCTGGAAGAACTGAAAAAAGGCCTCATAAGAATATACAACACGTTAATTGCATTTGCCCTTAACTCTTTCGTGAAAGCATACGGGTTGAATGAAGCCATCATTGTACATTATAGTGCCCCAGCTAAAGTAACCAACGGTGAGATGTACCTTCTGCGATGCCCACGTCGCTACTGTCCCTGTAAGACAAATGCCGGAGTCAATTTACAAACAGAATAAAAGCTCGTTCTGAGTGATCAAGCGGATTCGCTAATTACATGCACGGCGTCGCGATTGGCCGAAATTTCGTTCCGAGAACGGTTCTAGAGCAAAGGAGTTTGTGTGAATAAGTATCGTGGACCCTGTGTGGACACTCTCTAAAATATACAAATGCAAAAAAAAAAAAAACGTCGCAAATTCGTACCATCGGTTCAACGGGCATAACACACTTTTTTTTTTCAAAGTTCGTGTAAGTGGAAACTGAGTCTGTACATTCAAGGAGCCCCTTAATACTATTCGATAACCTTTTCTTGGGCACAGACAATTTTGTGAGTGCTATTAAATACATTTACTTGCAGCCGGCGCATCGCAACAAAGCGGCAAGGAGTAGAAAAAAAAATGGCGGCGTGATCACGTGGTAAACTAAAGTATCGATAAATGCTTCATGACGTCACAGAGAGAACGGTGGAGCAGGAAGCTCGTTTACGCATGCGCTCTTTTCTATATTTGGTCCTGCTGGCGACAATTGCACGCTTCCGGCCTCCGCCACAAGTTAAGACACCGCACATACACGCACACATACACACATCACAATGCCTCATTAATCCTGTGTGCGAGAAAAGGAAACAGCTGAGGCTCCAGGGTAAGGTGTGGAGAGAGCATAACCTTGACGTGTCTCAAGGTCACAGAGTCCTTCGAAGCGTGTTACCTGCTATGCAAAAATTGTCGCTTGGAAACAGAAGAGATGCTTAGAGGCAGAATGGAATGTAGGTTGAAGGCAAGTGAGGTTAGGGTAATCCAAAGCGGCAATCATTGCAGCCCGAGTTTCGCCGATATTATTTGCTTAGTCAGGGTCGCAATCGCTTAACTAACCAATTAAGTCATCGAAACAGGCATCCCACTGCAGCCCATGTTCAAGGTTGCTTGTTTCGTTAGAGTAGCGACTGCTGTATTAACTTGAAAAGGTGATATCAGCAGCAATGGGGCGTTATTCCAGCACTGCTGTGCGTTGTCGTCTTTACAAAAACTGATACGTTGGAAATTTTGAGACGTAGAGGGTAGAGTTGTAAACATATTTGCATTTTTGATTGGCAAACACTTGCTGTTTACTATAGACGAATCCGATGCACCGACTATCGTGTCGGTGCGTACTATAACTGCAGTACTGCATCGCTAGATTTTAGTATGTGTTGAGCAGACAACATGATTTGAAGGACTCTGATCACACCTCCCGCTTAGAACCAGAAAATAAAAAAGAACATCACATGTAAAACGATCACGCGAGTTTTTATCAGGGGAACCGGATGTAGACAAGTCATTTCACGAGTCTCCATCTACGACATCATGAGTCGCCGAGCCAAATGAAACTACGGTATGTTGCTTTGCGTCTTTCAGTCCAACACCCATACAGTAGGTTGTGGCATTTGACTGCATAACTCTAGCGCACCCAGTAACACTAGCATCAACTACCGCATAACTCCTGCGGAACCACTGACGTTTTAGCTGCGTCACTCAAATAGTTTGATGTGGTGTCCCATCAAATTTTCGTTTCGTTTCACTTTATCTGATAGTTTTGACTAGGATCACATGCTACACTAGGTATACACACCAAAATAGTTAGTACATAAAAAAAAAAGAGTTTCTACGGTGGGAAACCAAACCTGGAATGTGATATGTGAAACAGAGCCTTGGTAATGCTCCTATGCTACAGGCCTTCCTGCCGAGTCGATATGGTAGATAACGCACTTTAAAATATTATCACACGTAATGTGGTTGATATGACTTAGAGATGTAAATATAATCTTAGAACTCCGAGCAGCCGCTGCTAAAGTTTTGTAGTAGCTATTCAAAGCCTAACAAGAGCGTCCAGATAGTTAAGACTACTCGCTCGAAACCCGTGGAGGAATATCTGTGCTTATCATCTTACGAATCTGTTCTTGTTGGGGTAATTCTTATGCATTCACAAATAATTCTAAACACCGGGTGATGTAAGCGAATTTCCGCACCTTCAAAAGTGAAGCGAATAACAAGAAAACGTTTAGATATGTCAATCTTGTTTGCCTTCTGAATTCAGTTTTTCCTAAAGTAAAAGCTCGCCTCAAAGATTATTTAGTGACAATGATAACGGAAACCGGCTATGTTTTCAGATAAACCCAAATCCAGATTATACTAAGCGGCCTGAGCTTCAGTTGCCACAGTTACGTACACAAACCTTAAGATTCTTTGAGAAGTAAGTATACAAGAGACTGCAGCATATGCAAAGTGCGTCAAATTAGCATTAAAACAAGTTTTTGAAAAGTTACAAAGTCACTGTAGATAGACAAAAACTTGCGTTTTTGTTTTCCGAAACATTTTTTTTCTTCGTACCGAAATTTCGCGTATCAATATTCACGTCCTAAAAAAGGACTAGATCCACTTGCAAATATGCCCAAATACTGTTGCATGACAAAACATCTCATCAACAGAATTTTTTTCATAGCTTTTACCAGCATTTTTTAACCAGAGATCATTGGTTTTGTACTTTCAATCAGCAACTGACGCGCTGCTTTTCGAAATGATATCGTAAATTGAGTACATTGCAAAGTGACTAGGTTCAACTATGTGCACCAGTAAAAAAAAAACGTACAAAAATTGGGAGGCCACCAATACAACCAAGTGGCACTCACCTGACACCACGACACAACCTGGGTAAAAAAGAAATCTTCCCAAATTAAGAGAGCGACTTTGATATGACAATTCTTAAAATACCGCTCAACAGGTATTTCTTTGTAAGAGTGGTTACAATGGAATGTTTTAAACGACAACAATAAAATCTTCAGTGTCTGATATGACTATTGTCAAAGAACAACAAAAACATATCCGCAGTGGCTTAAAGGTACACCAGATTAACTCTGGCAATAGGAGAGATTTTCGAGCACCCACAACTACACCAGAGACTGGACAGGTTATCAGTGTGAACGCTGGTGCGATCAACAAAAAATCAAAGTCGCACAGCACTATAGCGTAAGGACTTACAGTTCACAGCACAATGTACATCCATCCATCGTCACAATCGCTTAAATAACACATCTGTAAGTCCCGATAGTGCCTTTTTCTAAATTAGAACACCACACCCACAAGTACGCGTACCTTTCAACCACCGGTTACACCTCGTTGCTTCAGACACGCGAAGAGATAAAGAAAGTGACGTGCACACACTGGCCGTGAAAATATGACGCTTGAGTGAGAAACGCGAGACGGACTTTTCACCTCTTCAGACCCTGACAGTCACGACGGAGCTCGCGTGTATGTGATAATCTGGAGAATGCTATCCGTGATAAGGCTTCCTCCCCACCTCCATTTAATGTACAAGTTTACGCCGTAAAGTTCAAAGTTTCTTCGTAAACTTGACACAAAAGAGTCGTTCATGAGTTAACAAAGCTGCACTGGAAGCTGGCTGGCAGGATTTCGCGAGTTTGGCGCAATGTGTCGCGTAAAGCGTTTGCCGATCACAGAGAATAGTAACTTGCTACTCCGCCTGACTTTCTGTGCCTCGCGTTTAGCTGCACGAAACCACTTTGCAAGTGTCGCGGTAGAACTTTAGGGGTTCGTGTTTTTTTTAGGCAAGCTGTGTTCAGGACTGCGGCCTTGGCGATTATATCCGGTGACGCTCGCTTCTGGAGCTAATCTCGGAGGCCACGCCAGGACAGCCGTGCTTCCGCGAATGTTACCGTTTGATTACACACATTGCACGCACTTGCATTTGCACGAGGAAGTTTTGAACATGCCGCTTCAAACAGACCTGTCACGGTAATCCCAATAATGTGCCTTGTAAATAACACAGAAAGCGTATGCCACGGCTAAACATAGGTGGGTCCTGGCGCAGCCGCACATCTAAACAGGTTCAGTACCCATGCGGAAGCCCGTCAGAGTAACATAATAGAAGTGTTATAAGAAGTTCGAGCAGTGCACCAAGCTATCTGCCCTGTATCCGAAACGCTGATATTCGGATAACTCCATATCAAACTTTACATTGGCCGTTAGACGCTGACGTCACTACCGTAAAAAAGTGTGTATGAACAAATTCGAGAAAAGGAGCAGAAAAGCCTGCCCGCCACCTTTTCGTCCAGCTTCCAGGTTATCTTTACCGCTGCGAGATATGTCGACAAAATAGCGAGATAATAAAAAGACACGTCGAAACTGTACAGAGTATACAAGAGAGAGTCTTTTTTTTTGTTGACTAGATGCCTCGAGATATGCTGGGTGAAAGATATGTCTTTCTCCTATCATCACGTCCAAACCTATCACACTGCCCTTATGCGTTGTAAAATATCGCCACGAGTACGAAGCTGCGATACCGGCGCTGTCAGGGAGGACTGTTGCCAAGGCTTGTTATCTCCAGAATGTGGACAATGAAGGCAGTGCTCACGATATTTCTTTTTTCTCTACAAAGCCAGATCACTGGTTATCTGTACAGGTTGTGAGCCGAGCTGATGACATCACAATGAACAATTCTTCGGGAAGTCGCACCACGGTGCATGGTACGGTCCCGGTAGGCAACGGAATGATCTGACCAGTCGTTTAGGACTTGAGATTGCGCTCGACCCGGATGACGTTCAGGCATCAAAACCAGCTTTCCTGCCGTGCTTGGTCGACACCACCACAACGTATGCCACACTAACCGAAACGTAACGACCTAGTCAACATATAAAGTGCGGTTAATACCTTTGCAATGATTCGTGACCACAGGCTACAAGTACGAAAACGTACACACCAAGTGGTGTGTACGCCCACTCCTAAAGCAGAAAAAAAACCTTGATAACTTTTAAAGGGAGAAACAAAAAGAACATACAACAAATGGAATGCAAAGCAAACAACGACAGCAACAACAATCAAACGACTAACTCGCCATTCCATCCTCGGCAAGTAAAGAAGAGTGACTTAGAAAAACTGGTGAGTCCGTGAAGCGATGGCGGCGAGTCGGCACATCACCGTACCTGAGAACCACGATAACCAGTGGCCCTTACAGACATTAAGCTTGGTGCGCCTGGCGCCTGAACAGATCGCACCGATGGCTCTTCCTTGTCAGCTGCTGAAATGTCACAAACGTTTCAGCTGTCGTGGACTGAAGTTCACGCACTGCGAACTCGTCAAGACGAGAAGACTAAACGTCGCCAAGAACAGGCTGGCAAAATCAAAAAAGTAACGCCTTTGTCCGGTCATTTGTACACAAGATGGTCATCCTGGATACCAGGCTTCTATCTCTGTGGCAAAACTTGTTGCCTTTGCTTCTGGCCAAGCTTAGTTCTGCTGTAGGAGCAGCTGTTCAAGTTCGTCGGCGGACCGTAGCAGGAAGGCGGCCGACTCTCGGTATCCCGCTATGAGCTGCTTGACGGCGTTCACCTCTGCTGGGTTGAGCGAGTACTTCAACGCCATCGCCGGCCTGCTGTCGACGCCATTACCGACGCACTTCTTGACGCTCAAGTCCGTCGGACTGTTGTTGTTGTTGTTGCCGCTACAGGACGACGACGAGACGCTCGTCCCTCCCAGACTTCCGGGGTGCCTGTGGTGCACGTGATAGTGGTGGCCATTGGCTGCTGACGTCACGGTCAGCCCGACGCCATTGGTGGCCGAGCCGTTGTTGTTGAAGCACTTGTGGTGGTGGTGGGTGTGCGGAGTGTGCGGGCTCGCCGCCCCCGCGACTACGCCGTTCATAAAGCTGTTGACCGGCGAGGAGGATGAAGAGGAGGATGTCACCGTACCGGGAGACATGAGGATGCCGTTTGACGTCACCGAATGGCTTGCAGAAGTTGCCACGCCGAAGTGCTGGTGGAACTGCTGCTGCTGCTGATGGTGGTGGTGCATGTGGAAGGGGCACACGGAGGCCACATCCACGCCCGAAGTGGTCATGCTGCTGCTCGCAGCGGCCGTCAGTGGTGTGGGGCCACCGGTGATGCCTGAAGAGAGGCTTGTGGACAGCAGACCGTTCGTGGTCGAAGCGTTGCTGCTGACGATGGGAGCCGTCAACCGGCTAATGAGCTGGCTGCTCATGTTGTTGCTCATCGACACGGTGCTGCTGTTCACCGACAGAGACGCCGGCACGCCGAGCACGGTGCTGGCACCGTTGGATCCGCCCACACCGACAGTCACGTGGTAGCCGGGGGTCGTAGAACGGCCTGGAATATCCAGCTCCATCTGGAGGGGAGACAAAAGAACGAACACGTGGAAATTAGCAGCGAGTTTGTTGGACATAGCAAATATTGTCAATCATCATAATGACATCATTATTAGCCCGTCTTACGTCCAGTGCCGGACGAAGGCCTCTGCCAGTTGTGATGATGTTGCGATGTCCTTCATCTGCTGACATTCTTCACAACGGGGGCGAAGGATCCTTCAAGCCGTCATTATGGCTTTTAACTCCGTCTCCTGTTACACTGTACTGTGACGAATCAAATAAATCAATCAAGAAATCAATCTCCAACCCACCCTGCCCAACGCGAGCTCGTTCCATTTTAAGCCAGCGAAGCTATTCATTTCGTCGCTCCATTGAAGTCAGCCGCAGTGGTCCGCTGCGCTTCCATCTCCTTGAATCCAAGCAGAATACTAAACAGTGCGAACACACCCTGCGGTTCTTTTCTTGGTACCGTGTTAGCGTTACTTAATTATGTGCTGTTTTACAAGTATACATCAGCGCTAGCTACCTGTCGAGCATCGAGCTAAACTTAGCTGCGTGTCAAAGTGATTAAAAAAAAAAAGGAGCTCCATTTCAGGTCTGGTGGTCCCATGCCGCCAGTTTCCTACTGTGTGGGTTCCCTCCCAGGCGACTATGCAGTTCGTTCTGCTAAGCACCAGGTCGGAAGTGCACTTCTTCAGAAAATATACCCCACCTACGACGGTTTGGGATAGTGGCGTGCTTCAACCCACCACAGTGCACCCGATAGGACCCACCACGGGATTCCGGCCGCCGTGACTACCGGGAATCCAACACCAGGCTAAACTCATAATGCAGAAGTACTGAACATCGCAGCCACCAGCTCGGGTCAAGGAACTAACGTAGAGCAGTTTTAGCAACAAAGTTCTGGCATGGGCTCTCCCTGGATATTTTTGGCGGCGGGAAACTACCAGGGACTTCAGCTTCCACCTTATGGTCAGTAAAGTTGTGGCTCTGGCTAGCTAGTACTGCATGATCTATAGCGTAATAGAGCAGAAACATGCGGTCTTACGGTTGCGCAAGCCTACTGCGTCACTAACCTTGTTTGGTACTAGCGTCATTTCGCAAGAAGTCTCCCAGGCTTGCAAAACGCCACAGATTGTGCGTTTCACTTCACTACGGATAACCCCCGACCCTCTACAGCTTAGTGAGATCGCTAGAGATCAATAGCGTGGAAAAAGAGAAAGAAATGAAGACCTAGGTTCTTTTACAACTGAATGGAAGGTGGAGGCGGAAATGTCGTAGGCCCGTGTGCTCAGATTTGGGTGCACGTTAAAGAACCCCAGGTAGTCAAAATTTCCGGAGCCCTCCACTACGGCGTCTCTCATAATCATATGGTGGTTTTGGGACGTTAAACCCCACAAATCAATCAAATCAATCGACTGAATGGAAGGTATGAGCCTGAAGAGAAAGGTGAACAAGAACAACAATGAAAGAAATGAGCACGAAGATGAGCGTATCATTCTGGCAATACAAAAAAAAAAAAAAACTCGCCATATCCACGAAGTCAATAATGAGGAGTGGGCAAAGCTCCGGAGGTAAATCTTGGGAAACCGTGAATCAATTAGCGGCGGAAACTGCGATCTGAGAAATCGCGCTTGAACCGCGCATCGGCGCCACCAACCTCGGACGAAGACAGCTTTAGGTGCTTGGCTGCTGCTTCCCGTGCCCGCACCGTCTCAGGATCCGCTCGTCGCCGCTTCCGCGCCGCTTCCGCTTCGCGGTCCCCCGTCTCCGGGTATACGCTTCTCGGCGAGCCCGTGTCGCCTCTGGATCGCTGGTTCGTGCCAGCTGCCGGCGCAGGCGTCCCACTTCGGCTTCACCAGTTCTCACATCCGGGTCTCGACGGCGATCCCGCGCTGCAGCCGCTTTTCACGACCTCCGCTCCGCCTCCGCCTTGCCTTCTTCGTTGTTCGTAGTAGTAGTAGTAGTATCGCAGCGCTTCGAGTGACGACCGTCGTAACAAGGCGTGTCCACGAAGTAAATGATGACGATGATGATGATTCCACAGCCATGGCTCGTACCCACTCAGGGGGGTCGGCCAAGAATCGATGACTTAATTCGGTGAGACTTTTTTTGCCGAGCACCAGTTCAAAAGCGGGTGATGATGATGTTCATCATGATCTTCAATGTCATCAGCGTCATTGCCATGGCATGTAGTGGGTACCTTGCGTGTGCTGTGAAAGCGCTTGTTCATCAGCATCATCGTCAGCGGCAGCTACGGCGCGAAACGCCAACGAACATGCCTAGACGTTAAGGAGCATCGCCCCTAAGATTACGAGACGATTTCGGTTCTTGACTTGAGTGTCTCCAAGAGGAACTCGCACCTTCGTCATTGTAAGCCCTGGCATATGCATTAGATTAACCTTGTGTTAGGTCGCACTGCCGAAGCTGATCTCGGAGGCCATGGAGAAAGAGGCGCGTCGTTGACATCTGATCCGCCAGGTGTCCCAATGATCTTAACTGCTCGCAGTGCTGGCTCCACCACTCGAGCTCCACTTAGAATCAATCAATAAAATTTATTCTGACGACTCCTTTTAAAGAAAGTAAATAAATTTCTATTCTGAAAATGAATTGTCCACGGCACCAGAGTACTGACCCCAGACAGAGAAGACTCGCTCACTGAGAAAGGGAGAAAACCCACCGGCAGCGGTTGCAACCCGAGCCTCATCCTTTTGGCGTTGTTGGTTTCGTTTTCGCACGCTGACGCCAGGATCTGCTCGGCAAGCGGTGACGTCAGGTGGGGGACGGCCGTGCGACCCTACATTCCGCAGAATAGAAAGAGAAGGAAAGAGAAAGGTCACGAGGCTATCCTTCGTTTGATGCACGGACTTTCTAGACTAATCAATGACGTCGTCATTAAGGCACCTGCAATTAGCCAGACTTTATTCATTGATCTGCGATGTGTAGGATTCTACGAATGCGGATATTTACGCAACTCGAGCGCTGTAAGCCCGAAGCTAAATTAAGGTACGTGCACACTGGCACGCCGCAATGGCATCGCACCCCCGTCACACTGGATGTTTCGTTGTCATTCGAATGAAATGACATTCGCATCTATTTACACTGGGCGGCTGCCGCACAGAGATATACAATGCTATTAGAATTGAATGACCCAGGCATACAGACACCATAACTTAGTCAATTGAATGAGTTCGAGAAGCACATTCGCCATCGCAGTCGAAGCGAATGTAGACTCTCTACCCCAGGAATTATTTAAACGATAGCATTCTCAATTTCACCTGCACTCATGGAACCGCGATAATTAACGCAGAATTTTTAGACATCTCTCACTATTACGAGGTCAGATGTACGGAAGGCTGTGCCAAAATCTTTTTTATTCTCCACTTCAGCGGCGCCTGGCCGCAATCGCTGGCCGCCATAATGTAAACAAGCAGATGACTCTGCGCACGTGGTTGCATGCATTTCCGACGATGGCATCAAGGGAGCTATTTTTTTTTAAATCTCACGACCAAGTCTCTTTTTCTGGCTTAAAGAGCCGGTGAACAAAGCGCATACTCGACGCACGCATGCTGAAACGCTCGACGACCGCTAATGTCAGTAACGATGGGACTGACTGAAACTGGTCCGCGCGGGCACAAAGCGCGCCGGTGCCGATCCGTCGCGCACGTAAAGTCGGCTTCGCCTTGTGAAACTAACCGATTGCCGTTACTTTGCACCACGTGACGGCCCCCACCGAATAGTGGCTCGGGTGGTGCAAGGAAAAGGTATGCGCAACTTTGCTACCTGAATGTGCCATGTGCAATAACTCTAGGGCGAAATTGACACAAGCGCCATCTCGCGAGTGGTGAGTCGGATGCGCGGGAAAAGGTCGCGCCCTCATTGTGTTCTTATCTTTACACATTTATGTTCCAGCCGAGTTGTACGTAATTAAAATTTCTTCACACAGGAAAAGAAACACTGAGAGGAACGAAACAAAACGTTTGCCGCCGTGTTCAGAACAAGAACGGTAACTCATTATAACGAGCACTGCTATCCACGATTTGCCCGTCGCGGTGGTCTAGGGGTCGTGGCGCTCGACTGCTAATTCGAAGGTCACGGGATCGAATCCCGGTGGTGGCGGCTGCATTTTCAATGTAGGCGAAGATGTCCTAGGCCCGGGTGCTTAGGTTTAGGCGCACGTAAAGAAACCCCAGCTGGTCGAAATTTCCGGAGCCCTCCACTGAAGGGCGGTCTCTCGTAGTGATATCGTGGTTTCGGGACGCTAAACTCCAGATATTACACTTTCCACGATTTATGTAGGTGACTCGCTCGCTGTATTTCGTACCGACCGGTTGTGCCCTCGCGATCTCCGACGACAGCGCAGCTCTGGCCGAACGGATTCGCGCTACGCCATCTCCTGACACCGACAAGAGCTCTCGTCGAGTGGCGCCCCGTCCTCGGACTGTTGCGACCCAGTCCGTCTTTTCTATCTTCTCTTTATATCCGTCGCTCGCTGTCCCTGCGCCTCGCTCTGTCCTTCCTCTCTCTAGAGTTGGTATGTTGGTAAGACATAGTTGATCGACGTAGCGCATTTAGAAACATAGGACAAGGGAAGGAACAGAAGGGAGCGCTTCTGTCCCTTCCCTTGTCCCTTCCCTTCTGTCCCTTCCCTTGTCCCTTAAGCACTCCCTTCTGTCCTTTCCCTTGTCCTATGTTTCTAAATGCGCTACGTCGATCAACTATTCCTCTCTCTATATATATACCTTTTAATCCTATCCTTTTAATCCCTCCTTACCCGCATCCCTTGTGAGCTACTGTTGAGGTGTCGCACCTAATGCAGACAGTTACGGAGCTCCCCTTTTCTCTTCTGTTCCCTTTGAGAACCGCATAAGAAAGCAAGATTTATGTAAAATCGTTCGTACACTCACGTCCCAGCCGTTGAGATCGCGGGTGCGCTTGGTCCGGCGGCAGGACTTGAGGTAGGTGCGGATGCGTTTGCGGGCTCGCTCGGCGAACTCCGGGAACTGTCGGCTGCACGAGTCGATGATGGCCTGGATCTTCTCCTTGGGCTGCCGGGAGATGGGAACCATGCGGTCCAGGTTCTCGTCCACGAACAGCCGCACAAACATCTGGGCATTAACAAAAAAATCGCGGCATATTCCCGAAGTTTTTATCAATTATTTATTAAGTACCTGCTTCGCCATGAGGCATTACAGCAGGGAGGGCACAGTACATATGATCAAACAGATAAAACACATTCCTAAAGCATGGAAAAAATCGCTTGAATCAATAGAGAATATATCCGGTGGCAGAGTGTTCCATTCTCTTATAGTGGGCGAAGCAGTGTGATCGTTTGGTGTAACATCGATCACCCGTGACGTTGAGCACTCACACGTGTAAATGAGCGCCATAGGGGAGTACACTTAGATACAATATTTATTGATTATAAATATTGTGCTGCGTTGAGATGCGAATTTCGTTTTGCCTTCATTATTACTGCTTTGTGGTCTTGTATCTAAGCTGAAGTAGACAAAGATGAGGTCTGTGCACGTTGTCCTGGTGGCTGTTGGTTGTTTCTAGTCATACTAAATTCATCCTAGAGTGCATAGAGACGTCATATACTGCACAAGTCCGTCGTCGACCGTTATCATCATTCTGCACCAGACGTAGCTTTACACTTCCAGCATCGGAGGGAGTGGAAGCTCCCTTCACAAGACGTAGTTTGGCACTTCCATGATTGGATGCATTTCAAACTTTCTGCACCAGACCTAGTTTTGCACTTCTTCCAGGATCAGAGGAAGTGCAATCCTCCTGCACCAGACGTAGTTTGCCGCTTCTATGATACGAGGGATTTCAAGCTTTCCGCACCAGAGGTAGTTTTCATTTCTTTCAGTTTCAGAGGGAGTGCAAGCTTCCTGCACGCAACGTCGTTTTGCATATTGATGATCGGATGGATTTCAAGCTTTCTGCACCAGACGTAGTTTTGCACTTCTTCCAGGATCAAAGGGAGTGCAAACTTCCTGCACCAGACGTCGTTTAACATAATCCACGATCAGAGGGATTTCAAGCCTTCTGTACCAGACATAGTTTTGAACTTGTTTCAGAATCGGAGGGATTTCAAGCTTTTTGCACCAGACGTAGTTTTGCACTTCTTCCAGGATCGGACGCATTAAAAGCTTTTTGCACTTCACATGCCTCTGGGATCAAGCCACCTGTATTCAAACGACGTTTTAATGACATCATCATGTGACGGTACGTATAACGTGACATTATGGCAACATCACCGAGGCTTCACAACTTCAAACAATTTGTGACGCTGTCGCATGACGGCTTTTTGCATCACTCGTACTGAAGCCGACGCCTACGGTCAATCCTGAGGTTTTAGCGTTAGCGAATACTCACATTGAAGGCCTTGAGGCGCTCGGGGTCGTAGGAGCTGATGTCTAGCTTGTCCTGTTCATCGTCATCGTCTTCCTCGTCTTCGTCCTTTGTGCCAGCCGACAGATCGTCCGGCTCGGCGGTCGCAGGACTCTGCAAATGATAGCAAGTAGTGCGTGGGTCAGAACCAGACGGCACAAAATTGAAGGACCGGTCCGACATCATCGCTAAATAGACTGGACACCTCACGACTGCTCTTCCCACTGCTCACTGCATTAACGCGGTAATTTCCGAGAATACCATGGCAGCACATGACTACATCAAACCACTAAAAGTCGATCAATCAATCAATCAATCAATCAATCAATCAATCAATCAATTGGAAGTTCTGGTCTGTGTAACATTTTCAGCAGGGTGACTTCCAAAAAACTCAGGTCGACACTTGATTTACAAAAGCCATGACAATCAATAAATCAATGAACCAATCAATCAATCAATCAATCAACCAATCAATCAACCAATCAAACAATTGGAAGTGCTGGTCTGTGTAACATTTTCAGCAAGGTGACTTCCGAGAAACTCAGGTTGACACTTGACTTACAAAAGCCATGACAATCAATCAATCAATCAATCAATCAATAAAATCACCTGTCCTCGATCAGCGAAGCTGTGCTCGGCCGCCATAGACCCTCCGCTGAGAGTAAATCCGGAGCCTCCGGGAAGCGACGTCATTGCTGTCGTCTTGGAAGTCATGTTGAGTGGCTGCTGGATGTCCATGGGCTCGTCCGCGCAGGACCGCCGGCTAGCCGACGCGAAGGCGATCCAGCGGCGATCCTCGCGGACGAGCCAGTGGCGACGTTCTCGGACGGCGGTCGCGGCGACCTGGTCGAGGCGGCGGCGGCGTCGGCAGCCATGTGCGCGTCTGACGTCTCCTTGGAGGTGTTGTCTAGAACGCCCGCGTCGGGACTCGCCTCTTCATCGTCTTCGTAGTTTGGCGTAGCCTCATCGTCGCTCAGCTCGTCGCTACCAAGCGTTGAGTCCTGCGTCATGATCATCATTGATTTTGTTACTGTCCGCCTATTAGTCATACTTGTGATTATTCGTACAATTGGCGTACTCTATCCCGAAAGATTGGTCATCACTTGAAAATTACCCTGCTTAAGAAAAGTATTTACCTTGCTGAAGGAATAAGTATACATTTTATTTGAGTCAGAACACTTTAACTATATGTTCAAGTAAAATTGAGAAAAACCAGCATTGGTATATGCTGCACTGCACGGTTTCATATATATATTCTCCCCTGCTTTCTTATTACTGAGATCTAACAGAATATAATGCCAAGGAATGTATAGGGGAAGTTATTAGAAGCAATGTAAAGTAAATAAGAAGAAAGAAAAGTGAGTGAAAAAATAACCTGCCGTGAGCAGGATTCGAACCTACGACCTTCGAATAACGCGTTCGATACACTTCTTTCCTTTATATATATATATATATATATATATATATATATATATATATATATATATATATATATATATATATATATATATATATATATATATATATATATATATTAGATAGATAGATACGAATACATATAGGGTGAATGACGGTGGCAAAAAACCACGCAAAACCATTCATATAATTGCTATCGCAATAAAAAGAATGGCAAAAGATTTCGAAAACGACTTGCGAAAGGACAACGACCGGCCGAGAAACAGACCTCCGCCGAACGAAATATATTCGCTTCCGAATTCGCACTCTTATTATTTTTTTTTGCGTCGACATTCATAGCTTGTTTCACGCTAGAAGTTCCGACCACCGCCACCATGTTTCTCGCTTCTTCACTCGGCACCGGCTGGCTGAGAAGCCGAAGAGAAAGCTCGCAGCGAGAGAGTGGGGCGTTCGCGGCTACGTAAACAAACAATACGTCACAGAGATAAAGAGCAACGGGCCAACGAAAAATAACGAGGAAATCGGGGAGAAGAAATAACAGCTCGAAAAGGAGTCGGGAGGCGTGGGGGAGCCCTATGAAACGACGTCCATAAGAGAGCACCCGAAAAAAAAACGGGAACAGCTTGTTTTCCCTTTCTTTCCCCTACGCTCCCCTTTTCCTTCCTCTCCCCTTCTCTTTGCGGGCCTGTCTCCTTTCCCTTTGCGTCCAGTCGTTCTCCTCTCTATCCCGCTTGTGCAGGGCTGTCACCGAGTGGCCGAGGACACACATGGATAGCGAAGCAACGCGTGGATTCTGCTACAAGCGCGACCAACGCGAAGAGAGACGGAAAGTTGGAGGGGGAGAGATAGAGGGGGAAGGAACGGAAAATACTGGGACAGGAGAAGAAGCAAAAGTAATAACTAAGACAAAACGAGGTGAGCCACTCACCTCCCACTTTCCTTGTTGCCCCTGACAACAGGCGTATTGCGGCGAATCACGTGATATTCTCCCCTGCTTTCTCTCTTTCCTGCACATCCTTGCCTTCTCCCTGGTCAGACGAACTTTTTTTCTCCGCGGTTTTGTTTATACCCTCCACTGTATATTGTTTTTGCTTACTGTCACCCTAGCGGTCGCTCCCTTCTCCTTTCCCTCCGAACAACGCTTCTACGTGAATATGGAGTCTTCAAAGAAGATAACCATGGTGGAGAGAGAGAGAGAGCGAAGAGAAAAGGGGAGTACAGAAGAGCTACATAGAAGGGGGAGGGAAAATGGGGCATGGATACGCTGATTCTTGCCTCCGCCACGATTATGTGCTCTTTCACCCCCCCCCCCCCCGCACTTTTTATGTTGCTGTCACTGTACCTCTACTCAGTTGGCTAGCGCGCCGAGTGTGGCGAGCTAGTTCCCTATTTTTTTTTTCCTTTGGGCCACCCCACGCACCCTTCCCTACATACCCATCTCAATACAACCACCTTGTGCTTGTCTAGGAAGAAAAAGAAAAAAAAGGAAGTTCATGCGTTTATTTCCCAAGTCTCCCCTTCGGGACGGGCCCCAACAAGAGGGCAAGGAGGAAAGGGAATAAGGGGAAATAGAAAAAAATGGAGAGCCGGATGGAAAGACATTCGTCCACTTGTTGCTACACAGTTCCGCAACGCGAGAGGAAGGCAGTGCGGGCCACCAGCCGAACTACCAAGAGGCAGCCCCGCAAGTGGGGAACGACGCGACCTCGCTACGACGCAAGGTTAGGGAATGAAGGAATAAGTCATAATAATATCTTGACGATAGAAATGAATGTGAGTGAAACAATATACTAAAGGTATAACATCCGCAACCAAGCAGACACTGGAGGCGTAATCGGATAAAGATGAAACTTCTATCAAGACACTTCTCTATAAAAAGGCAGAAATATGGCGGCTCGTTCTTCCCTATTGCTCAATGTAGGAAATGAAGGGGCGTGACGCTGTCGCTTGTTTCTAGGCAACAATGCAGGACGGTTGGAAAAGAGAAGGAAAAGTATGCAGGCAACGGCGACACGAAAGATCGCAGGAATATAGGTACAAAAGCCATTCGCGTGGGTAAAGTTTTAGGGAAGATAAGGAAGCGAGTGAATGTGAAAGGTATAAAAAATCACCCGGAACAAAGCAGACACCGAAACCGTGCTATAGGATAAAGATCAAACTTCCAGTGGACACGTCTCAATAAAAGATAGAAAAAGTAGTTCGTTCTTCCCTTTTTTTTCATTGAGGATAGCAAAAGAGGAGCCTGACGTCGGTGCTTCTTTTCCCGTAAAGCGTAGAAAAATTCGGGAAAAAACAAAGGTATGCATGAACAACGGTAGCGCCGAACGTCGCAGCTGGAGCTATGGAAACTACATGGTATAAAAGTTGTCTGCTTGTGGAAAGCGAGTTATTTCGGGGGAATATGGGGAGAGAATGAAGATGGTGTGGAAGGTGGCGAGCGGGATATAAACATTGGACTGGAGAAAATTGAGTTAGAAAGGCACGAAGAGTGACGCGAGGCACAGCGCGACAAGAAGCTGGCGTGGAGAGAAAAAAAAAATCTCTGCAGGAAAATTGAGGATGTTTTTTTAGGGAGTCGGAACAGACAGACAAGGAGGCGTGGGAGGATAGGAAATGAAAAGGGAGAAGAGAAATGAAGAGAGAAAATGCATGTATAACGGCACTTTTCATTAAAGCCCGAAAAGAGGCAGCCAGTAGTTTAATGACGAAAACAAAAAAGAAGTAGGTTGATAAAACACCGTTTCATTCGAAGAAAGCAAGGGCGCGAAAGCAAGAAGAATGAGCGAAGGAATAGGAGGTGTGGAAGAAGTCGCAGCCTAAACGAGGCGCGAATACAGCGCAGCGTGTGGAAACGCTAAAACGTACCGTAGGTGGGAGAGAGAAAAAGGAAGGGGGTGTATTTGCGCATGAAATGACAGGCAACACGAACGTGCTCAAAGAGCACTCGAAATCCGGCATATATAAATATATATCTAGATATACACGCCCGTGAGCTATAAATATGTACATCGGGCTCGCTACTTGACAGGTGAGTTACGATTGCGAAAAGTACAGTAGACGGCATGTCTAAGAAGAGGGTGAGTAGTACTGAAGGAGAGGAAAATAAAAAAAAAAGACTGAAAGAGAGGCCCGGTGTTGGAACGACGTAAAGAGAGTGCCAAGCAAGGCGTGTAGCGATAAACGGAGGGGAAATCGTTGTTGGAGCGAAAGCGTCGAAGTGAAATAGGTTGTTCTAAAAAAATAAAAAAAGAGGGGAAGCCTATAGCTTCATATCGCTCCCCCTGCTGTCGACCTGTCTTCGTCGTCGTTTTGAACCCATACAGTCTCTTTGCTTCTCTGTTTCTTGAATCCTTGTGGGGCTTAGAGAGCGCAAAATGCAGCGAATGTAAGGATACAAAAGCCCCACATAAAGCGGGCAGCTGAAGCATTGGAGAAAGAGAGAGAGAAACAAAAATAAAGTAGTCATAATAACGGCAATGTCTAAAAAGAATAACGAAGAATAAGAGGTGCGCTTCGAGTTCTTTCATTTTTGATGGTCGACGTTGCCTCTAATTTATCTCTCGAGAAGCAAGACAGGCAACGCGGCAAAATGGGGCTCGTACACGACAGCATGCTGCTATATCTAGAAGGAAAAAAAAGAAGAAAAATCGAACAACCGAGTAACGAGAATGACAAAGTATTGTTCGATCGACAACGTCATTGAATTAAGGACTGAACGAAGTGGAGTTGACGTTTGATCGACGAGTAGCCGATTCCGGCCGACATTTAACGAGCAGCTGTTAACACTGACAGACATTTAGCCGCAACTAAGTCGCGGTTAGCCGACGTGAGCGAAATCTCGCTAACATTAGCTATATAGTGGTGGTAGTCTACGAGTAAATACAGTATCGGGTTAACAAAACCATGACCTCTACTTGAGACGTGCTCCAAAATAGTCGGAAGTTACTGCTGACATGATCGTGAACAGCAACCTCGTACACCACTAATAAAATGCGTGAACGGGGCTTGTGTACAAAGTGTCCTCAAAAGGACAGAGAATGGTAATTCTGGACAGGTGTTTGTTATAGAATGGGCTTCGCGTTGGAGGTCAGGCAAGTCTTTTCTTCGTACTCAATTATCTTCTTGAACAAGTCTGATCAACAAGTAATATTCCTTCAGTATTGAAATCCTCGCTCCAACTAGTATGGACGAGAAATATTGACATTTCTTCGAGGCTGAAATCCTTCATTGAATAAGTTTGACCGACAAGGAATATATATTTCGTTCAAACTAAATCCTGAAATAATTTTCTCAACAAGTCTGAGCCGCAAGCGATATCTTTTCCTCATAATAAAATCATTCCTTCTATGAGTATGAGCAAGAACTGACACCCTTTCTTCGTACCAAAATCCTGAACCCTCTTCTTTCAGCGCGCTTAATCGAGGAGTGACATACTTTCTTCGAATTGAAATCTTTTATTAAGTCGAAAGCCTTATATGTGTGACGAGGTTTATTTGGCTTTCAGCATCTTATTCGCGCATGTATCATCAGACGCGATATTTGACTGTCGTCGCCCCGCGACGAGTGAAAGAAACAACAAGAGCGTGATTACGTCCATATATGACGTCACAAGGACCTCATAAATATCCAAAATATGTGACGGCATTGTGGCGTAATGCGGCATTATGACATCCTCACATCGTACAGTAAGCTTGGACACAGATGGCTCGATCACAGGAGGCAATGTAAGACAACGTGAGCTACCTTCGATATTTGGAGGCTCTGCAGAATTTCGTTAGGTGCAGACAAGGAGGTTTAAAAATGAATTTTTTTAAAACCTCATTGGTTGCAGAAAGCTTTGAGGCTGGTGGGGCAGTGACAGTAAGTCGGCTGAGAGGGGGAAAAAAGAGACAGATTTCCCCTTCCAGTCAGTCTTAAGTGAATGTGTAATCTGTTTTCTAAATCCCTCATTTGGCAAGTTTGCGTGGAATACGCGCGTAATACAAGGCCGGTCAGCCACTGTAAGAGAAGCGCGAAAAACGTACCCCAGAAGATTTACAAATTTCTGGAAAGGCTGTCACGTGTTCAAAAGCAAGAAATGCGCGGCGAACTCTTCCTGAACGACGGCTGCGTTCGGCAGGTGCCGACAGGTGGCGGCACGAGTTCACGCTAAATAGTTACTGTACATGCCTATAGAGTCTCTAACGCTAACGGCGTCTTAGCAGTATCGATCTTCAGCAGAAACAAAGTGAACTTTTATTTCTTTTGCCTTGGAATACATTCGGGATAGTGCTAAGTGGTACAATTAATGATACTAATAACGAAATACAGTGCCTCCGCGAAACTTGGGGAAGATTAGAGCAGTAGTAAGGGCTTAACTGCCTTTTTTTTTCATAGGATGTTCAAAAAAAAAAAAAAACGCGCCCACCTGTAAAGCACAGAGAATTGTCCAAGTTAGACTATTACGATGAACATAATATGATGCACAAGCGAGAAGTTCAATTTAATGTGGTGTCTCAAAAGTGACCCACACAGCGTAAGAAAGGAAAGAAAACAAGCTCAGTGTACAATGGCTAACATCGCGAAAAAAAAAAACAGAGTTTAC